>OVBE01000430.1:0-35688 GCA_900406425.1 Iberis pinnata
GGCCAACTTCTTTTATTTTCTTGACTACTTTTAGGCCTAGATGAGGGTCACTACAGTTGCTTTCCTAGCTAAAGTTGGGTGGAGACTGTTACGGGATAAAGAGAGTATTTGGGCTTTACTATTGCAACAGAAGTACAAAACAAAAGATGTTCGAGATGCGAGTTGGTTAGTACCAAAGAGTTGGTGGTCGCCTTTATGGAAAAGTGTGATTCTGGGCTTGCGATATGTGGTCTTTCCAGGGATTCGATAGGTCATTGGTAATGGTCAGGATATTGACTTTTGGCGTGATATTTGGGTGACAAAGGAACCACTACATTTGCTTACTAAGGAGCCGATCCCGATGAATATTTTGTATAAGAAGGTTAGTGAGATGTGGAGAGAGGGGACAAGATGGTTGAGTGATCAGATTGATCAGTATGTCGAGCCTTACCATCGACTACAAGTGGCTGCGCTTGTTGTTGATAACATGACTGGTGCAAAAGATCGGATAGCTTGGGAAAGCAATTCTAACGGTGAGTTTACGGTCAAGTCCGCTTTTTCTTTCTTGACACATAACTTACAACAAGGTACTTCTATGGATACTTTTTATGATCGTATTTGGAAGGTGCGAGCTACAAAACGTTATAGGGTTTTTCTATGGCTTGTCTCACAACAAGTTTTAATGACGAATGTTGAACGCCGAAGAAGACACCTCTGTTCGTCAAGTGTTTGTGATGTATGTAAGCTTGGTGATGAATCAACAATCCATATTCTTCATGACTCCCCCTCTATTGAAGGTGTTTGGAATCGTCTTGTTCCACACAATAACAAAGGTAGATTCTTTGAGGAGTCTCTATTAAATTGGTTATTTATGAATCTCGGTGATCACTCTCTCTTTAATGGGATACCTTGGTCGACTACCTTTGCAATGACTGTCTGGTGGAGCTGGAAGTGGAGATGTATCAATGCTTTTGGTGATCTAGTTAAGTGTAGATACCAAGTTTGATTCGTTAAGAATGCTGCTAAGGAGGTTTGGGATTCTCATAAAGTTTCGGGTGGAAGCTCTGAGATTACAAACCGGGAAGTATCACTAATTTTTTGGAAGGCTCCTCGGCAAGGTTGGTTTAAGTTGAATACCGACGGGGCATTGCATGGGAATTCTGGCAATGCGACGGCTGGAGGGGTACTCCGAGATGCATCGGGAGATTGGTGTTTGGGTTTCTCGGTGCATCTTGGTGTGTGTTTGGCTCCGTCAGCGGAGCTTTGGGGTTTTTTATTTTGGTTTGTGTATTGCGTGGGAGTTTGGGGCAAATAATTTGGAAGTATAGATTGATTAAGAGATGGTGGTCGGTTTCCTAAAGAATGGTATCGGGGAATCGTACCCACTATCATTCCTAGCACGGTTGTGCTATGGCTTCATATTAAAAGATTGGACGGTCCATTTTCAAATGTTTTTCGTGAGGCTAATCGTGTAGCTGATGGCTTAGCTAACTTAGCTTTTTCTCTTCCTCTAGGATATTATGAATTTCGTAGTTGTCCTACAGAGGTTGTTTCTTTGATTTCTGATGATGTGAATGGGTTTTTTTATCCGGGACATGTTCGTTTGTAGTTTTTTATTTTATTGAATAAATAGGGGGAAATTTTCTTTCTTCCTGTTTCCTACCAACCAAAAAAAACACTAAGACCAAAATGACACAACTTATGAAATAAAGCAAGATAAATAAGTGGGAATCACAAACTTTATACGAACTCCACGGTCTGCAATAGAGTGGTTCTGGTATTTACAAATAGTATTACTTGAAAAAGTTAACCAACGGTGATAGATTTGCAAAGCCACACAAAAAAGGATAGAGAAAGCATTTGGAAAATCTCCCTTAAAGATTGAACCACTGCATTGGCTAATGAAAATCACCAATGTTATAGAGATGATGAAATACAAAGACACATGAAAAGCATATATCATTATGCAGTTATTTGAATGATATATATATTAGGTTGACTTCACTAGCCTTTCAACTTTCTATCTAATTTTTTTCTTCCTGAAGTTTGGAGCTCTTTAATTTTCCACATAAACTTAGATTGCTCCTTACCCGCCTTCCTCAACTTTGTCCATCCAATATTTTTCCCCTGAACTTTGGAACTCTTTAGTTTCCCACCTGAACTTAGATTGCTCCTTACCCAACCGTCAACTATTTGTTCTCATCAATTTACTCCTAAGCGATTTAAACACTAATTTGCGATTTAAATTATAAAAACGATAACAAATCGCGTTTTGGTTTAACCCAATAAATCTTATGTTAAAATATTTTTAATATTACTCTTAAAAAAATATAACAAACATATTTTTTAAAAACTAAAATAATAAATAAATATTTTATAATATTATAATTTTTTAAAATAATAAATTACGTTGAAATATTTTTAATATTAAAACATAATATTTAATTTTGTTATTTTAATTGATTCTAAAATATTTGATAATATTAAAATATTTTAAAATAACAAAATTAAATATTATATTAAAAACATAATATTTGATTTATTATTTTGATTGATTTTAAATTATTTTAACTAAAATATGAGAATTAATAGTTGAGGGGGTCGTGTAAGGACCAATCTAAATTCATGTGAGAAATTAAGGAGCTCCAAAGTTCAGGGGTAAAAAAGAATGGATGGACAAAGTTGAGGGGAGCGGGTCATGAGCAATCTAAGTTCATGTAGAAAATTAAGGAGCTCCAAAGTTCAGGGAAAAAAGATTGGATGGACAAAGTTGAGGAGGGCTAGTGAAATCGGCCCATATATATTAAACGTGTATTACACGTGTGAGTGGTTTTCAAACATTTTTCTTTTATTTTTCATTTTTTTTTTAATTATTTTTTTGAATGCATATATTATTATGTTATAAACACTATAAGGGAAAAAACTATTTCCAACGGTCATATCCGTGGGAAAACCGTTGAAAATAGCCTTCTTCCAACGGATTTTGATCAGATTTGGTTGTCGGTTCTAGCTCGTCGCAAAAATGTTTTTGTCTGATATCCGTTGGAAATTTCTAACGAACATCTGACGACCATATTTACGACGCAAATCCAACAACTGAATTCCGTTTGAAAATTCCAATGACTAACTGCGGATAATATTTTCAGCGGCTAATCGACGAGAAGATTTTCAATGGATCCGGCAACATGTTTTCAGCGAAAAACCAACGGCAAGATTTCCAATGGATAACCAACGACGTTTTTTCAACGGCTAACCGACGGATTGTTTCCAACGGCTAACCAACTTTCCAATGCAATAAGCCGTCGCAATTTCTCAAAAAAAAAAAAATTATATAATTTATTATTAATTATTTAAAATTATCAATTGAAATTATTAATTAAAATTATAATTAAAATGTAAAATTAATCCTAATTAAGTAAAACACATTACAAATACCAATCATAAAATACTTATAATGTTAGAAAAAGACATAAACTACATAAAACCGAAGTCACTACTCGGAACCGCTACCACCAGAACCGGAAAACTGCAACTGCATCTCTTCCATGAACTTCTCCATCTTCTCGTTATGTAAACGGATATGCTCTTGTGATTCATGCATTTGTCGCTCGAGCAACGTTATGCGTTTGTCTTTCTCGTGCATCAACTCACGCATGGACGCGTCAGAATCAGAGTCTCCTTCATATGCACAAGAGTCAGCCGACGATATGAAAGTGGAGGCGATGCTCCCTAAACCAAAGATTTTCTTCTTCTTTTTCGGTGTCTCCTAAAAATAATATCTAAAGTAGTTAGTAAGTTGAATAAATTTATATATGTATTTAATTTTCCATTGAAAATTCTGTTAGAAATTCCTATGTTTTTTTGTAGTGAAATAATAAATCTTGTTTTTTTTTTGTGTGGAAAATTTACTCTAATTTGTATGATATATTTTAATGTATATTATAGGATGTCACTTTTTTTAGCCAAATATTAGATTATATGGTATATTATAAAGTACTGGTATAATTTATCTTATTTCTTTTGTACAATACTCAAAATTTGATAAATATAGGAAATACCTATATACATACAAAATAACAAATGTTATGTGGAATAGATAGGGTTTTTTGAATTTAAACTACTGTCTTTGACTGAATTTTTTTGAAAGTGTATTAATGTTGAACGTTATTGCCTTACCATTGTATAATTTAAAAGGAATTTAGATGCTTTACGAATTGTGAAAATGAGCATATCAGTTTAGAGGAATTTATAGAAATAATCTCTCGTATTCCCTAACCAATTGATTAGATGATCAAAGTTATAGAATATTGAAAGAATAAGAACTACATAGAACTATACTCTTAGTAACCTCTGAAAGCAAAAGCAAAAGAGAAGAACTGATTTTATGATTGAAAAACAGATTCTTTATTGATTCATCCTTACATTGATACATTACAAGTTTTGTGTTTATATAGGAAAAGCTTCGAATGGCTAAGGTTGCCCTAGTACACATGTCACTGTTTTATTGATCAGCTAATGATTGGAATTTGTTGTGCAGTGAGATTGGACAGCCGTGCTCTGCTTTTGCTTTATTTGTTTATGCAATTCTATTCTTGACATCTTTCTTGTTTGTTTCCGCGCAGGTTGAAGACAAAGGTGAGATGGGCTTCAGCTTGGGCTTCAGGAGATCTTTTGGTTCTTTGGGCTTCGACATTTGGCCCAGAAGAGGCAAAACCTCTTTCTGAAGTGGAAGTTTTGCCTTGTTTCTTACACTCCCCTTCAAAATCGGTGTCGGAGTAGCTTGTAGGTAATCCACGCCGAGTTTGTACCGGAGTGAGCAAAACGGAGTATATGCCAATGATTTGGTGAATATATTGGCAATCTAGAACTGGTTTGTGGTTGACGATCAGTGAACCTAGAGCTACACATTCTCTGACGTAGTGAAAGTCAGTATCGAAGTGTTTACTTCGATTGTGAAGTGCCAGATTCGCCGTGAGATACACAGAGGATTGATAATCACAGAACAATTCTGGAATCTTCACTTGAGGTATCTCCAATTCCTTCATTAAGTAATTTAACCAAGTAATTCCGAAGCTGTTTCTGATAAAGTGCGATATTCTGCTTCTGTGGAGCTTTTTGAAACAGTGGAATGCTTGCGAGATGACCAAGATATTATATTATTCCCTAAAAAGGTACAAAATCCTCATGTTGATCTTCTAGTTTGCTTGCAACCAGCCCAATCTGAATCACTATATGCTCTTAGAGTGAAATCAGTGTCCTCGTTGAATGAGATTCCCATCTGTGCAGTTCCCTCTAGATAGTGTAGTATTCTTTTTAGTAGCTTGAAATCAAAAACAGAAGGTTGATGCATCTTCTGGCAAACATAATTGACTGCAAACTGAATGTCTGGTCTTGTTAATGTCAGGTACTGGAGCTTTCCAGCTAGGCAACAGAAGTATGCGGGATTGGAGAAGTCTTCTGTTTGCTCCTGAACTCTGTCTAACTAGAGAGGAAGAGGTGTATCAATTGGAGCACAATCCTGCATCCCAGCCAACACAAGTAAGTCTTCTGTGTATTTGTGTTGAGATAGGAATATACCTGATGCATGATATTGTGCCTGTATCCCAAGAAAATAGTGTAGTTTGCCTAGGTCCTTTACTCTGAATTGAGTTTGCATTTGATCCAGCATAGTAGCAAGCAGACCTTTGTTATTGCCAGTAAATACCATATCATCAACATACAACAGTAACATGATCACATCAGAATCTTTTAGATAAGTAAACAATGAAGGATCCCTTTTGCTGCAATAAAACCATATTCAAGTAGATATGTGCTGAATTTATCAAACCATGCTCTAGGTGACTGCTTTAGGCCATAGAGTGATTTGTGTAATTTGCAAACATGAGTAGGATTGACTTTGTCCACAAACCCATATGGCTGTTTCATATAAGCAGTCTCTGTTAATGTGCCATGTAGAAAAGCATTTTTAACATCCAATTGTTTAATGTCCCAATTCATAACAGTAGTTGTATGTAAGACTAATCTAACTGTGGCTGTTCTAACTACGGGAATGTAGGTCTCCAAATAGTCAATACCTTCTTCCTGATTGTAGCCTTTTGCTACAATTCTAGCTTTAAGTTTATCTAGGCTTCCATCTGCTTTGAGCTTAGTTCTAAAAACCCACTTACAGCCTAGGACATTCATTGTGGGATGAAAGGGAACTAAAGACCAAGTGTTTATGTCTTTGCAAGTAGCTAGTTCTTCTTACATAGCCTGTTTCCAGCCTTGATCCTTTAAGGTTGCTGAAACAGTTCTGGGTTCAGGGTAAGATACTTTCTGTGATAACAAAACATATCTTGGGTTGGGTTTTCTACTACCTTCTCTTAGTTTGGTAACCATTGGATGAGCTGGAGTTTGAAGTCTTGCTGAGAGCTGAGGAGACTCTGTTGTCTGTGACATCTCTGAAGTGACTGGCCCAGTAGGAGAAGGAGGAGTGCTGTTGCCTATAGGAACAACATATGTGCCTGCCATACACTCAGTACACTCCCCTTCAACACCAGTAGTTTGTTCAGAACTGGAGTCTACATTGAATGGTGAATGAGGCAGAGCAGTACTGTCTTCATTGAAAGGAGGAGCTGTTGCAAGAGGAATTGGTCTAGTAAAATATTCTGACTGTAGAGGATGATTGAGGACACATGTGGTGTCAGGAGAATCAGGTGGTGCTGCTGTTGTAGGTGACTTAGGTGATTGAAAGCAAAGTTGCCAAGCATCTAGGATAACTGATTGATGTTGTGGATGAGATGATACATATTTCCTTGCAAATGGAAAGGAATGTTCATCAAACAGAACATGTCTACAAATATAGACCCTTCCTGTAGGTGGGTAGAGGCAACGATATCCCTTATACTTTTCATTGTACCCTAGGAAAACACATGTGAGAGACCTTGGATCAAACTTGTGTGTAGAATAGTCCCTTAAGGTGGGATAGCAAGCACAGCCAAATGACCTTAATGAAGAGTAGTATGGTGACCTCCCAAACAGCTTTTGAAATGGACTTAACTTATCTTCAAGAGTTGTTGTTGGTAGAAGATTAATAAGAAAGTTGGTTGTGAAGAATGCTTCTACCCAGTACTTTTGGGGCATAGAGCTATCAAACATCATAGATAAACCTAACTCTGTGATGTGCCTATGTTTCCTTTCTGATAAACCATTTTGTTGGGGTGTGTAAGGACAAGAAATTTGTTGTTTTATCCCACTTAGGGCCAGTTGGTTTAGAAACTTAGAACTTGTGAATTCTCCACCCCATCACACTGAAATGTTTGTATTTTAGTATTAAGTTGATTCTCCACGTATGTTTGAAACAAACATAATGTAGGAAAGAAATTTGCCTTAGATTTTAATGGATAAAACCAACAAAACCTTGACCAATGGTCAATAAACACAACATAGTACTTAAATCCTTGTAAAGAAATGACAGGAGATGGTCCCCAATGGTCACAGTGTATCCTTTCAAGGGGTTTAGAAGCAGAAATGACAGAAGAAGTAAAAGGAAGCCTACTACTCTTTTCCATTCTACATGCTTATAGATGAGAAGCTTTTTGTGAATAAGATGAGCTTATTTGATGCCAGTTGCTGTAAAATAAGATCATTAGGATGACCCAACCTTCTGTGCCATATATCTTGACTGGTAGCTATCTGCCTAGTAGAGTAATGGACTTGAGTTGGAGTTTCCTTGATCATATATAAACCTTCAAGGCTTTTTCCCAGGCTTAGGACCCTATGTGTGCCCTTGTCCTTAATTAAAACACCATCACCATCAAATTCAAATGCACAGGGATATTCCTTGGTAACTTTTGAAACTGAAATCAAGGATTTCGCAATATTAGGACACACAAGGACATCATTTAGTCTAAGCTTACCTGATGAAGAAGGAAAAACAGTAGATTCAGTATGAGTGATAGGTAAGAACTCTCCATTTCCAACCATCACTGCATCAGACCCGTGATATGGTTGAGCATGTTGCAGATTTTGAGAAGAGTTTGTGACATGTGTTGTAGCTTCAGTATCCGGAAACCACTCAGTTCCAGACTGATCTGTTACATCTGTTATCCTTAGTGCTGCTAGAGCTGCTTGGTTTTCTTCAACTTGGTAGGCATAATCAAATTTGTGCCAACATTTGAGTGCCTGGTGTCCTGGTTTCCCACAGATCTGACACTGAGGCCTTGGATCTTCTCCATATGAGTTAACAGAACCAGCAGATGAAGAAGAAGAGGATATTTGTTGAGGAAAGCCTGTTCCTCAGGTGGAAGATCCTCTGTTCCTAAAGGACCTGCCAAATCCTCTACCTCTGCCACCAAAATAAGATGGCTAACTTGTAGATCTGATGGTGTTAAAAGCTAGATGAGGTGATATTGCTTCTGGTGTGTATGCCTGGATTCTGTTGTCATAGTTGGTCAGCTTAGGTATCACCTCTTCAAAGGTAGGACTGGGAACCAAATCCATTGAACCTTCAATGATTGTTTTGATAGGTTCATATTCTCTACCCAGTCCATGTAAAGCTGCAAATATTTTCATGTTCTCTGTGATTGGACTACCAATAGATGACAGTTGATCACAGAGAGCTTTCACTTCCTTGAGGTAATCTACCATGCTCTTATCACATTTTTGTGTTGGTCTGAAGTAATCTGTTCAGATCAAACAGTCTAGATGAGGACACCCTATTGAAATGTCTTACTAGGGCAGTCCATACATCCAGTGAGGTGCAACAATTAGTGAATGCACTCAGGATATCTTCAGAGAAGGAACCTAACATCCATGCTTTTACGACTTGGTCCCTTCTTAGCCATTATGGATACTCTGGATTCGCAACTTCACCATCACCAGCTATTCCTGGAACTGGGATGGTTTGAGCAGGCGGGATATAAGATCCATCTACAAATCCCAGAAGGCTTTGTCCAGCAAGAAAGGATTCAAATTGATTTTTCCACAAAATATAGTTTCTTTCAGTGAGTTTAATAGTGACACAATTTGAGATGTTTAATGTATGATAAATATGAGCCTCCATGGGTCTGATACCATGAAAGCAAAAGAGAAGAACTGATTTATTGAAAAACATATTCTTTATTGATTCATCCTTAACACTGATGCATTACAAGTTTTGTGTTTTTATAGAAAAAGCTTCGAATGGCTAAGGTTTTCCTAGTACACATGTCACTGTTTTATTGATCAGCTAATGATTGGAATTTGTTGTGTAGTGAGATTGGACAGCTGTGCTATGCTTTTGCTTTATTTGTTTCTGCAATTCTATTCTTGACATCTTTCTTGTTTGTTTTTGCGCAAGTTGAAAAAAAGGTGAGATGGGCTTCAGCTTGGGCTTCAGGAGATCTTCTGGTTCTTTGGGCATCGACATTTGGCCCAGAAGAGGCAAAACCTCTTTCTAAAGTGGAAGTTTTGCCTTGTCTCTTACAACCTCAAGTCATTATCTATTTACAATAATACCTTCTTTACTATTTTATTAGGAACCTTCATTGCCAAACTCAACTTTAATTTCTTCTTCTACTTAACTGCCTCTTCAAGCCTCTTTATGTAGTTCTTCTTTAACATAAGCAAAGAGAAGTAGGTTTCTATCTTTTCATATCGATAAATCCACTTAACATCCATGTGTTCTTTAGCGGTTAAGACATTTAATTCTTTAAATAGTTGCCGACCTCCATTGTATGGCAATTCCTCAGGTATTTGCTACCTATGTACAATACCAAAATGGTAAAAGTCCTTAAACACTATGGCTATTAATTCTTGGAGCAGATGCTAAAAGTTGGCAGGAAATCATATTACAAACTGACAAAATAATATTTCTTTGATATCTAATTATGGAAACGTGTTGCGGAGAGAAATCCTTTTAGAAAAAAAGATTCTATTGTGCAACCAACTGGACTAAATCCACAAGTTACAAACTTAACTCATGTACGTATACTATAAAACTAATATACTGTCACCAAACCAAATTATTCATCAAACAAAGTTAACTTTTCTTTGTTAATATTTTGAATGTTACCTCAATTTGTTCATGATGGCGGATGAGCTTTAGGCCTGTTAGCCCTCTAATATCTGTGACATAAAATGCATATTAGTTAATCCTGCGTTTAACAGAGAAAAGGAAGAAAAAAAACATTGTTGGTCCATATTACACACAACTAAGAGATATAGAAAAAATATTATATAGGCCCTGTTCGTTTTTGCATCCGGATGCAAATATCCAGATGTTGTTCGTTTGGTCCATTTATGATTTGTATATGGATATAAAATATGGATGCTAATTTTTTATATCCAAAAAATCTGGATATTTTGGATGCTAAAAAAAGTCGAGTTTGGATGCAAAATCTGGATCCAAAAGCTAGGAAATGAGTTTTTGTGCCAAAAACGCAAAAAAATAAATTTTCAACAAAAACCCAAAAACGCGATTTTCTGTTAACAACACGAAAATGCGATTTTCCTCCAAAAACGGGGAAACGCGATTTTCCGCGAAAAACACGAAAATGCGGTTTTTTGGTGAAAAAAACGAAAACACAATTTTCCGCCGAGAACGCGGAAACGCGATTTTCCACCGCAAACGCGAAAACGCGATTTTCCACCGCAAACGCGAAAACGCGATTTGAAATGCAAAAATGCAGAAACGAGATTTTCCGTAAAAAAGACAGAAACGCGATTTTTCGCCAAAAGCGGAAAAGCGATTTTTCACCAAAAACATGAAAACGGGATTTTACACCAAAAACGCGAATACGCGATTTTCGGCCGCAAATGCGGAAACACGATTTTCCACCAAAAACGCAAAAACGTGATTTTTCGCCAAAAACACGATTTTTCGCGACCATATTGAAAATGTGATTTTCTGCCAAATACGCGGAAACGTGATTCTTCGTCGAAAACGAGGAAACACAATTTTTCATCGGAAACGTGGAAATGCGAATTTTCATCGAAAACGCGATTTTTCACCGAAAATGTGGAAACGCGAATTTTCACCGAAAACGCAGAAACGCGATTTTCCGCCGAAAACGCGTAAACTTGATTTATCGCCGAAACGCGTAAACGCGATTTTCCGCCAAAATCGCGATTTTCCACCGAAAACGCGTAAACGCGATTTTCCATCGAAAAGGCGGAAACTCGATTTTCGGCCAAAAACTCGCAACCTGATTTTCCATCGAAAACGCGAAAACGCAATTTTCGGCCAAAAACGCGGAAACCCGATTTTCCATCGAATACGCGAATACGCAATTTTCCGCCAACAACACAGAAACGTGATTTTTTGCCAAAAAACGCGAAATTGTGATCTTCCTAAAAACGTAAAAACGCCATACTCTTTAGAAACATTTTTAGAAACGAACAAAATTGCATCTAGATGCAATATCAAGATGTCAAATACAGATTTGAAAACGAACATCTTGATATTCTTGATGCAACATCCAGATGTTGCATCTAGATGTTATATCTGGATGCTGCATCCGGATGCAGAAACGAACATGGCCATACTCTTTAGATGTTGTCACAATAGTTATATCCTGATTCCTGAAAATATTCACAAGTCAACAAACTAATCCATGGTAAGTTGAAGGTTTTATGAAATATGGCATGAGACCACAAGTTGAGAAACCTTAGCAGCTTACCTCAACACGTAAAAGAATGGATAGTCTGTGTGAAAGAAACTTTAGAAGTTCAAATTTCATGACACGTATCTTTCTGAAGGTAGGATCCATCATGTGATGTGGTGAAGACTTGTAAGTCTAAAAGATAAAGAATCTTTATCTTTATAGACAATGACAAAACATCTGATAGTAACAATATAAAATTCATAAGGTCGAGTTGCAATTTACATACCTTATAAAACATTCCCTCACACAAGACTGAAGACACTGATAACACCAAACTGTTCGTAACACACAAAAAGAAGACAGACAAATGATGAATAAAACCCATTTGATTCCTTCTGCATCATATATAACATATAATAAAGAGTTAGAATATTTCAATTATCATTCACTCAAAGCTTCAAAACTCATAGAAAATCGTTAATAGCTTTTAATAACAACAACATTTTCCTTGGTCCATGGTTAGTCTAATTTTTCAACCTTACACACTTTAAAAATAGGAATGAGATATATACTAGATCAACGTGTACTGC
The DNA here is from genome assembly GCA_900406425.1 of Iberis pinnata. Classification (NCBI taxonomy): domain Eukaryota; kingdom Viridiplantae; phylum Streptophyta; class Magnoliopsida; order Brassicales; family Brassicaceae; genus Iberis; species Iberis pinnata. The sequence goes on from OVBE01000430.1 coordinate 12,134, forward strand.
TTGAATATTTTCTGGACCAAACCCTTGAATGCGAAATAAAGCAAGGCCATCGTCACTATATGTATCATTAAATATTTACACTTAAACAAATCAAAGGGTATCGTTGCAAGATCCACACAGAATAATGGTTAGCAAATTCCTAAATAAGTGGATTACCTTTATATAATTTTTTATTATTTTAATTATTATATTCCTGTAAATCAAGTTCACCATCTATATTCTTTTTTTCAATAAGTTTCAGATTTGCTTCTAACTCTTCTCTTCTTTTCTCTAAGTTAAAATTTTCTTTTGACTATAAGTTTAAGATATATAATGACGATTACCACATTTACTTGTTTATGGCTTAATCAAAATTAATAAGTAAGTTAATATTACTGTAAAACATATTTCTTTGCGCTTAAAAAATGATACAATTTTGACTTGTCTATTTAATGTAACAGTATACCGGCCTAAGCAAAAACAGAATGAAAATTCGGTGAAAAAATTTCAACTCTAAGAACGAAGAAAGTAGGAACAAGAAACAGATAAACTAAGAAGAGATTTTTTTCTTTTGTTATTTGGATATGAGAAAAAATTAAAATTATATGTATTAGTTTCCTTTTTTGTTTAAGGTGAATTTTAGATTATTATTTATTGTAATTTAATTTATATTTTTTAATATTGACATTTTTATCATGGTAATTTTTGTGTGCTGATTTACAACATGAACATTATATTATATAAATTTAAGTAATTAATAATTAATAAAATAATCAAAATATTAACATTATTTAATTAGTAATAATTATATCATTTATTAGAAATGACACTATTTTAAAAAAATGACACTAAATTTTACATCAAATATATGCAAGTGATATAAATTTTAACATCGATTATTATAAATGAAAAAAATATTAATATCAATTATATAAATCGATGTAATATATAATATCAATTTTAGTAAATGATATATATTAACATCAATTACATAATCGATGCAACATTAATATCAATTATTTTTATTGATGTAAAAAACATTTGCATCATCACTTATTAGATCACTTATTTAAATAATGTAAAATTCATTTATATCATTTATAAATGATGCAAAAATTAAAAATAAATGACATAAAACACATTTTTTCTTGTAGTGTAACGAGGTGGATGAAATTCAAACGGTTTTTGATAAAACAAATTAGGAAATCTTAAATGAAGATAAATGAATAACTAATTTAAGTTCTGTATGGAATGGAAGAAATAAAAATATGTAGATGAAAAGGTTATGTTGATAACTACATACCAAAATAGTGCCATGTGTCACATTTTTGTTAGTTTTACTAAGAAAACTTAAGCTGACGTGGATAGTCTTAATGGCTTAGAATTTTTATTTTTATATAGTATAGATTTGTTCACACGCGCAAAATTTATTTTTATTAGTTCAATAATAATATAATACTATAGGAGGATTTCAAAACTATAATTTATAGTTTGTGTTCTAAAAATATCATATATTTTCTATTATTTTAAAAATATCACAAAAGTGTTTTTGCTTTAAAAATACAATAATTTTAAAATAATTTTAAATTTCCAAATTTAAAGTTTAATCCTCTAAAAAAACTCTAACCCTTCAAACAAAACCTTAATAGTGAACCAAAATCCAAACACTTAAATTTTAAACCCTTAAAATTCATTTTTTAGTTTTTTATAGTTTTCGAAAGAAAGCAATTTGATGTTATTTTTGAAATTATTAAAAGTATGATATTTTAGAACATAAAATTTTAGAGTTATTTTTTATGAAATTATTCAAATATATAATACATTTATAAAATATTTTCAATTTCAGCTAACCTAATTTGTTGTAAAACCAAAACTTACAATATAAAGTCCATGTTTTGGAATTGTAAACCAGAGATCAACCCTTATTCCGAGTCCATTTTTCTCTCTACTCTCAGTAGTTGTCGTTTATCTCTTTGGCTTTGGACCCGCGGCCGGCGAGTGATATTTTAACGTCGCTACCAGTCCCTCTCCTTCTTTATTTATCTTCTCTTCTGGTTCTTGTAGTCTCTTGGGTCGGTTCTTTATTCTAGTCCACTGAATAGAGCGTTCTCCTTCTTCGTTTGGTGAGTGTGTGAGATAGATTTGGCCTCCGGTTGCTTTGAATCTCCCGACGCCGCCGCCTCTTCTCATCATCGTCTCTTTATAGATAAAACATGTACCAGCGCCTTCAGATCCGCTTCCTTTAGCTATGCTGCTTCTATGTCTCCTCTTCTTATGGTTTTAACTCTGTAAATTTCGGTGTCGAGGCCGTTGGTCTAGAAGTTTGTGAGTGTGCTTAGTTGTATGGGCTCATGACTAGTGGTTAGGTTCTAGTTAGTTGAGTTTATCAGGTTAGTGCTTGTGTGTTTATAGTGGTTTTACTTGGTTCTGGCTTTCTCTTATGGGTGTTTTGTTTTGCTCTGAGTTTTGCTACTCTTGTGTACATCATCCATGCCAGTTATCTTTCTTGGGTTTTGCGGACTGTTCATTCATCTTTTTGATGGATCATTTTAGGCAGCTTTTCAGTTTCCTCTACGAGAATCATTTGATATATTCGGACGAAGTCTATCCAGTTTCTTATCTTATCTCTACTGGTTTATAGTCGCTTGAAGCCGACTTCTCCAGCTCCGGCTCTTTAACGGGTTTAAATAGCTTTAGTAGATGTTTTGTTCTGCAATCTTTATTTTCTTCCTTGATATTAGTATTAATGTATTAAATATCTCCAGTTCAACTGTATTTTGAGTCACAACTCTATTTTAAAGTAAAATCTCCTCTAACCTAACTTTATTTTCCACTCCATTTATAGAGTAATCATAATCTCAACTATATTTTACAATGAAACTATTTTATTTACAAAGTGGTCTTGTGTTTTTAATAAGTAGTTATATTAAATTTAAAAAGATAAAACCCACAAGGGGTACATGGAAGTTACAAACCCCATTTTTGGGTAATTTGCCTCTTTAAAAGAGAACTGAACACTCCACATCGGAGTTGAGCTATTCCCATAACTGGGATTTTTAATACAAAACATAAAATTGTTATATCTAAACGACAACCCGTAAAATCCCATATATTCGGTATTGTCCGATTCGGGAGTATGGCATAGAACACACATACCTTGAGGTTTTATCTCTTAAACCTAATACAACTAACTTGTTGACTATCACAAAAAACATATTTACACATGATGACAAAAGACCCCTAGAACCGAGAAATTGATAAATAAAAGAAACTTTTGTGGACAAAAAACATGCCACATGGCCATTCTGAAACCACATAAAAGCTTTCCCGAGAAGCATTGAGTAAAGGCATCTTCAATTCTGCACCGCTGATGGTCTTCTGCCGAGGAACAGAGACTTCAAACACCACTCCAATCCACTGAAACAAAAAATCAGCTCCCCCCCCCCCCACTGAGATGCTTCCGCCATAACCAAATTTTGAGTCCACAGAACACCATGCTGAAAGACCCAGGTCCACCGGTCGTCTCCTACAACAAAATGGAACAATTGCCTCCACCTTTGGCAAAGAAATCGGACCACCATGCTGAACCGGCTGGTTTCACCGGAGAGACTGGAGATCCGCCATAGTTATGTACTAGTTCTGTAGATCCGACCATCAAAAGGTAGGGCTCCACTAGATATAGCTTCCGGAGGGACGTGTAGGTCGAAAAAATGACTGAAATTCAAAGTGATAAGGACAACCAAAGCAGGAGAGTATACTATGAGAAAAGTTGAAGGATGCCATAAAAAGAAGAAAAAAGGGAAATTGTGCGGTGGACGACCAAAAATCCAGTGAGAAAAGAGAGATGAGGAGTGACAAAGAGAGAAGATGGAGATAATAGAGAGAATAAGAGAGAAAGCCTTCAAAGTGTTCTTGTAAGAATTGTATCTTTTGTTATTTTTTACTAATTAATCTAATTTATTATTAATAAAATAAAAATCAATAACTTCATAAATATGATAAACACAATAATTTAAATTTAAAAATACACATTAAACAACAACAATAAATATCACTTTAAAATAATTTAATTAATTGCTCAATAGAATTCCAATAATAATAATAATTAAATCAAATTATATTATATTTATTATTTGTGATGCAATATAAATATTTTATTTAAATAATATTATTAAGTTTTATCGTTTTTGTAAAAAATTAAAATAGTTGGATCACTTTGCAAATTATACAAATATAAGACGTAATTAACACGTAATTTTTAATTGATGATAAAATCTATTTGGACTCTTTCTTTTATAGAGTAAAACATATAGTATGAGTTGGAGCAAAATATAATTATATTTTAGAATTATTCCATAATAGTAAAATAAATAAATAAATAAAAGTAACGAGTTAAAGTTGCTCCCAACTAATTTTTGCTTTATTGAGCCATATTGATTTGTTTTCTCACTATATCTTGTGTATCACATCATAATCTTCCCGATTATAGATTTATCTCCATGGAAATTAACTTTTGCATGTTTCATCTTTTAAAGCTAAATATAACCTTTAAAGGTCAACATAATCATTGACAATCTTCATATACAATATTGTATCTCATTTCAAATAAAAATCTTAAAAAAAAAAAAATGCAAAATTTCCCCACTGTATACTAAAAGCACAGCTAATGGAGCTGGTCATATGACGACATCAACCATGGTTTCATATGTGTGAACCATTTAGTTCTCAGACATAAGGACCAACGACAACATTGCAGTTTGATTCAACTGAACTTTTTAATTTCATATACATAAATATCACTCTGAAAGTCCCTAGGAACCGAAGCAAGAACTAACATAAGCTGATTCAACACACTTTAATTAAAGAAAAGACGTACTTAATGTAAGTTTTGTGAAGAACAAAGTGATGAACTCTCATGAACAAGAGAGAGAGATTTGTAGACATAAAGAAGAAGAAAAGGAAGATTTTATTTCCTTAATTTTTAGAGAGAACAATTACATAATTTTATAGCTTATAAGAGAGCCTCTTAATTTTAAAATACTCAACATGCAAGAGTTCATCATTACAAGACAAGTAAATGCTGAACATGCAGAGAGTAGACAATAAATGATAACTACTTTATGGACAGCACTTTTCTGGATGGATGAGAATCCTGTGGATGGCTTTTCTGGATTGATGAGAATCCTGTGGATAGCTTTTCTGGATGGATAAGAATCATGTGGATAGACAATACTTTTCTGAATGGATGAGAATCTTTTGGATACCTTCTCCTCATTAGTTCTTTATCTCAATACTCCCCCTCAAGCTTGACCATAGGAGCTAGTCAAGCTTGGAAACAATGAAGACCTCCCTTATTAAAAACCTCAGTAAGGAAAACCCAATGGGACAAACCCTACTAAGGGAAAAAGAGTGGAGACTCCATTGTTAAGGGGATCAACTGCTTTGTGAGAGATCAACGAGTCCAAGCCGTGAGAGTATGGACTCAATTGTCTTTATTCTTGCTACCTTGGTGAACACATATGCAAGTTGACCTTCACTTCTTGTATAACATGGAAGAATAACTCCTTGTACCATCAACTGTCTGACCTTGTTGCAATCAACCTCTATGTGTTTAGTCCCTTCATGGAACACTGAATTCGAAGCAATGTGGATGGCCGCTTGGTTGTCACAATGCATGGTGATAGGAGTGTCGGATTCAATGCATAGATCCTTGAGAAGACCTTTGATCCATACTAACTCAGTGGACAACTTTCTCATTGCCCTACGGCTTCAAGACTTGAACAAGACACAACCTTCTGTTTCTTGCTCTTCCAAGTGATGAGATTGCCTCCAATGAATGTGCAGTAGCCAGTAGTTGATTTCCTATCATTCCTATCTCCAGCCCAATCAGCATCACAATATCCAACAATTTATGTGTTGTTATTACAACCCATCCATACTCCTTGTCCAGGAGCTCCACTAAGGTATCTGAGTATTCTTCCCACCATTATCCAGTAATGAACCTTAGGCACTTGCATATGCTGGCTCACCTGGTTCACAACAAAACAAATATCAGGTCTAGTAATGGTTAAGTATATGAGCTTACCAACTAGTCTTCTATATTGTTTTGGATCATCAAATGGTGTGTCTTCATACTCTCCTTCACGCAAGATCTTATAGCCATCTTCCAATGGCGTCTTAGCTAGTTTCTCTCCTATCATACCTACTTCATTCAAGAGATCAAGTGTGTACTTTCTTTAATTTACCCATATCCTTAATCTCAAATACAGATTTTAAGTAAGCTTTGGTTTCCAGTACACCTTCTTTGTCACTTCATGTGATGATGATATCATCAACATACACAAGTATGAAAACTATACCTTGTTGGCTGGTGAAGGTGAATAGAGAGTGGTCCGCCTCAGATCGTCTAAACCCTCTCCCATTTAAGGTAGTGCTAAGCTTGTGATACCAAGGTCTTGGTGATTTTTTCAGCCCATAAATAACCTTCCTGAGTCTTAGAACATTTCCTGGCTTAACCAAATGCTCTAAACCATGAGGTTGACACATGTAGACTTCATCCTCTAGCTCCCCCTGAAGGAATGCATTCTTCACATCCATTTGCCAAAGATCTCATTTCAAGTTAACCGCTAAAGAAAGAATGATCCTTATAGTGTGTAGGTTAGCCACTGGAGAAAAAGTATCATTGTAATCTTCTCCAAATGTTTGAGTGAAACCTCTTGTAACCAATCTAGTCTTCTTTCTTTCTGGTTTTCCATTGGCTAGGTACTTGATGGTGAAAATCCATCTACTAGTCACTGCTCTCTTGCCTTTTGGAAGTTCAGCTTCATACCAAGTGCCATTGTCAATCATAGCCTTGGTTTCATGACCAACATATTCTTTGCATTCATCATCCATAATTGCCTCTTCATATGATTTTGGTATGTACTCCTGATCTAAGTTACTCATGAAGACATGATGCTCTTATGGAAATTGTGCTAAGGAACATGTGGCTTGGGTTGGATGAGCTATTGTATTGGCATTATAATAGACAATGTCATTTACCCAATGAGAAGGTTTCTTCACTCTTGTACTTCTTCTTAGAGGTTGTGCTTGTCCTTCTCCAGTCTCATTCTCATTGATTTGAGACTGTTCTTCTTGGTTTTCTTCTTCTTTGTGATTTTCACTTTGATCATGAACTTCAGAATCTTCTTGATGTATTGGTTCTTATTGGTTTGACCAACAGATTCTTTTCATTCATCATCCTTAATTTCCTCTTCACATAATTTTGGTATGTAATCCTGATCTAAGTTACTCATGAAGACATGATGCACTTCTGGAAATTGTGCTAAGGAACATGTGACTTGGATTGGATGAGCTATTGTATTGGCATTATAATAGACTGTGTCATTTACCCAATGAGAAGGTTTTTCACTCTTGTACTTCTTCTTAGAGGTTGTGCTTGTCCTTCTCCAGTCTCATTCTCATTGATTTAAGACTGTTCTTCTTGGTTTTCTTCTTCTTCGTGATTTTCACTTTGATCACGAACTTCAGAATCTTCTTGATATATTGGTTCTGATTGGTTTCCCCCTCATGATCAAGGTGGAATTCTTCTTGAACAGGCTCAGCTTTTTGGGTAAGTTGTTCATTTGCTTCTTCCCTTACTTTTGGTTGGCTAATACCAAGATTCTCCAAGATTATCCTCAAGTTGTTCGCCTTATCCGAGGGACTATGAGAAAGGTCTCTAAGGTTTTCCCAAATCTTCTCATCATAGTGCCCCTTTGATTCCACAAACTTAACATCTCTTGATACCATAACCTTTCTTGACTCTGGTGCATAGCATTTGTATCCTTTCTGGTTGGTTGAGTACCTATGAACATAGCCTTGACACTTTTGGCTTCTATTTTGTTTCTTGGTTCACCTGGAATCAAGACAAAACAAAGGCACCCAAACACACGTACATGATCAATGGATGACTTAGTCTTGGTTAATACCTCGAATGGAGAGCTATCATGAAGAACTCTGGTTGGTATTCGATTGATAAGATAACATGCTGAGACCACAACATCACTCCAAAATCTCTTTGGAACATTGGTGTGAAACATCATACTTCTTGCAACTTCCATGAGGTATCGGTTCTTCCTTTCCGCTACTCCATTTTGTTGTGGAGTATAAGGAAAACTAGTTTGGTGAATGATTCCGTGTTTGGCTAAATGATTCTTGAATGCATGGCTTGTATATTCCCCACCATTATCATATCAAAAGATTTTAATATTTGTATTATAATGGTTAGTAACATAGCTTTGAAAGTTCATAAAAGTTTCTAGCACCCTATCCTTATACTGAATTAATGTCAACCATGTATACTTAGATTTTTCATCTATAAAAGTGACAAAATATTTATGGTTTTCTCTAGAAGCACAAGGGGCAGTCCACACATCAGAATGAATCAAATCAAAGCAATGCTCATATGTAGTCATTGACTTAGGAAAAACAGACTTGCAATGTTTTCCTAGGATACAAGCCTCACAACTATCATTTTTAAAAGAAAGATTAGGAAATATCAATTCCAGAGCACGAGAGTGAGGGTGACCTAATCTAGCATGCCATAATAAATTAGAATCTAAAACAGAAGCAGAAGTAAAAGCTGTAGAAAAATCAGAACTAAGCTTGGCGTCTTCTAGTAAATAAAGGTCTCATTTTCTCACACCCTTTCCAATCATCTTACTTGTCTCAATATCCTAAAAATGCACCTCATTAAGACTAAAATATTTTGACAGTTAAGGTCAGTAGTAGCCTTTTTAACCGAGAGCAAATTAGATGTAAAGTGCTTTAGACTCTTTATCAAATAGTTTCAAATTTCCTATGCCCTTAATTGGTATTTTATCACCATTAGCTATCACAACACTTCCTAAGGCAGCTTGAACATTACTAATCAGCTTAGCATCTCTAAACAATTGGGGAGAAGCACCTGAATCAATAATCAGTGGCCTAACAGTTTGTGATGTACAATGAAGAGATTTTAAAGCGTTATGAAAATTACTACTAATGTTATCAGAATTTGCATTGAGAGCCTTTGTGAGAGCCTCAATGTCTGACTTGCGGATGAAAGTATCATCCCGAGATGGCTGAGAGGTGGTTCCGGCAATGTTTGCAGTAGAACTCATGGCCTTTTCTTCACCTTGTTGTTGTGTTGGTTGATCCGTTTGCTGGACATTTTGGTGAATAGCTTGATGTTCTCTAACTTGGTTAAACTTTGATGGTGGTCTAAGGTGAGGGTGAAGGATCCAACACTGATTTTTCATGTGGCCAACTTTATTGCAATGCTAAGAAGTCACACATTTTTTCTTATTTTCTTATCTGAAGTGAGCCTTGTTAGCATATGCCATCTCAGCTTTGTTGGCCAGGTTGAGGTCCCCTTTTCCTCCAAATAGATCAACTGACCCTTGCTCCTTTTGTTTTTGAGAACACACCCCCTCTAGACTTGGTAACTTCTCAACTCTCAAAATATGCTTGATAAGATCATTGTAGCTTGGATTGAGAGTGAGAAGAAGTCCAAAGACTTTGTGTTGCTCACGCCTCTCATTCAGAATGGATGGATCTGTTGTGCTTGGCCTCAACATCTCAAGCTCTGCCCAAAGAGCTCTAAACTTTCCAAAGTGTGTTGTGAAGTCTGCATCTTCTTGGTTCAAGCTGTTGATGACCTTCTTCACCTCAAAGACCCTACTAAGGTTGGAAATGTTAGCATAAACCTTTTGTAAAGTATCTTATAACTCCTTTGCTGTCTCACAATAGGGGTAAGCCTCTATTATGGGGCTATCAAGTGAGCTCTGGATGATAGACAACACATTGATGTCCTCTTGACTCCATTTTTCTTCATCTGCCACCACAATCTCCTTGCCATCTTCTCCTTGGATAGTTTGTCTTGGTGCTTTACCATTAATGACATGTGACTATAGACCTCTTCCACCAAGGACATTCTTGGTCAATCTTGACCGTAGAAGGTAGTTTACACCCTTAAAAGTAACTGGAATGACTACATGTTTACTTTGCTCCATTTCGAAAAAGTTGGAGAAGTTTTGAGGAAAAACAGAGAGAATAAACGGAACAGAGTAATTTTGCGGAAGTGAACAAAAGTTTTAGGAGCAACAAGGCTCTGATACCATGTAAGTTTTGTGAAGAGCAAAGTGATGAACTCTCAAGAGCAAGAGAGAGAGAGAGAGAGAGATTTGTAAACATGAAGAAGAAGATAAGGAAGATTTTATTTCCTTAATTATTAGATAGAACAATTACACAATTTTATAGCTTATAAGAGAGCCTCCTAATTTTAAAATACTCAACATGCAAGAGTTCATTATTTACAAGACAAGTAAATGTTGAACATGCAGAGAGTAGACAATAAATGCTAACTACTTTATGGACAACACTTTTCTGGATGGATGAGAATCATGTGGATGACTTTTCTGGATGGATGAGAATCCTGTGGATAGCTTTTCATGATGGATGAGAATCATGTGGATAGACAATACTTTTATGGATGGATGAGAATCTTGTGGATACCTTCTCCTCATTAGTTCTTTATCTTAATACTTAAGTACTTTATTTCAAAAAAAAATTAAGACATAGTAGATAAAGTAAGCTAGGAACTAAATGGCACTTAACTCTAAGAACCAACACCACAATGTCAATGTGACGTTATCAAGACTATGAATTTGTAATATTGAGAACATTTATTATATCTTATTCAGTAGAATATATAATCTGCAGATTGGGTTTTGAAAACCTGCATATACATGAACAACATTAATTCTACGAAGAACTAAATATTTAATAAGACTTAAGCTAATGATTAGTTTCTGTTTTCTCGGGTTCTGATTTTTTTCTTCGTTGGTATTGTTTCATCCAGTGGGATGGGTAAGCTGTTCTTTGTGGTTGTTTGTTGAACTTGTTAGTTGTGTTTTCGGCGCAGATTTAGTTTGGGCTTGGTTAGTAGATGTAGTTTTATCTAGCTTCATGTCGTGATTGCCTCTCTGTTTTGGGTTGATTGTTTGGATATGCTTTCGGTTAGTTCTTGTTCTTCTTCAGTTATCGATCGTCAGCGGTATTTTCGGAAGTTGGCTGGCTTTACAAGAGATCTTTCACTTCTTATCTCTACTAGTTTGGTGTGATCCATACCTTCCTTTTGGTGAGACTTCATCATTGGCGTCTCCTATTATGCTTTTTTGTGTTTTGACTTCGCCCCTTGGAACTTGTATTGGAGTTTTTTCTGTCATCCAAGTTTTCATTTTGAAGTCTTATGGTCTCTGTTGCTTCATTCAAGAGGTAATTATTTGCATTTTAAAATAAATATGGTTGTGGTCTTCGTTTGGCTTTGCTTATGAAGCTTGTGGTTTATGTGGAGCCCATTCGTCTACTTTAGTATCTAGAGTGGTGAGTCTTTATGTTTCTTCGGAGAGTCACTTTCTCATAAATTATCTTTCTAAGTCTTCTCTTGGCCCTGCTTTTATTTGCTTTGTTTATGTGTATTTATCTTGGATCTTGTTGTCTTTAAACTTGACTCCTTAAATTTCATGTTTCGATAGTCAAAATTTACGAACTTAGTTTGTTTGTTGGTGTTACCGTTTTGTAATCCTTCCTAGTTATTTTCATAAAGACGAAAAAAGAGTTAATGATCAACTATAAAGTCTCAAAAAAAAAATTATAATTATTTTTGATTAAATGTTATAATTATTATTATTGTATATATTTGTAAAGATATCAGAGAAACCAAGGATAAGGACAAATGACTGAAAATAAGTTAAGAATGTGAGAATCTAAAGGGTAAGAATTTAAAAAAATTGCCAATTATCAACATCATCTTTCATGTAGAGACGTGCCTAATGTACAATAGAAAAGACATTAACCTCGGGTCCTCTAAATATACAATTTTTTTGGACCCCAATATTAAAATTTTTATATAATGTAATTGTAAGTTACCATTGCTAACTTACCATTACACTATATGGAATTTTTAATGTTGCCCCCCAAAAACTATGTATTTATTAAAAAAAATCTAAATTTAAAATTAAAAAAATCTAAAACAAGCCGAGATAAGGCAAAAGCTAAATATTTTTTTTATGATGTGGTAAAGGAATTTATCGAAAAAGGATGAAGAATCATATCATCATCTTTTTAAAATAGATTTTTTTGTTATAAATAAATATATATATATATATATTTATATTATTTTATATTATATAAAAATAATTTTTTAATTAATATTAAAGGGTTCCGATTTTTCTTTTTTTGGGTACAACTATTGACCTCAGTTTTAAATTCACATTATGTCTCTATAATCCTAGACACGACACTGCTTTTATATTATAGTTTGTGAGTTATATATCTGTATTTACCTTTACCTGAACAATTTTACATCAGTGACAATGACAAATTATTGTGTATGAAAATTTTTTTCATATATCATATAAATTTTTATTTAAAATATAGCAATATTGTTGAAGCAAGTTGTGGGAGCATGAATTCTCCCAGATCGGGTTTTTGGAGTTTTATCCGGTTCACCATATAATTGGGCTCTCCAAGCCCATTTCGGAGAAGCAAGCCCATTTCAGGGAGTCGGGGCAATTCCGAAGAGCCGAACATAACCCAAGAAGGAGTTGAGGGAAACTCCGGAGAATCAAAGAGACTCCAGAGAGTCGAAGGAGACTCCGGAGAGCCGATGATGATTCTGGAGAGCCGAAGGGACTCCATAGAGCCGAATGGACTCCAGAGAGCCAAAGGAGACTTCACAGAGCCGGTGATGACTCCAGAGAGCCGAAGACGGTCTCGGAGAATCAAGCCCAAGAGAGAGCCGAACCCAAGACGAAGAGGCAGTCAACCTGGAGCACGTTGACCGGTGAGAATCGCTCCCATTTAATGCGAGATTTTCAGTTACTTGGGGAAATTCAAAAGAGATTCGACACATAAAATTCCATTAATGAGAGCCTATTAATGTCACGAGGCTATAAATAGGGGAGGGGGAGCTCATTGTTGGGGGTTCCAAAATTTTTCTATTTTCACAATTCTTGTGAGAAAACACTTGTAATCTAGAGATAATTGTACCCAAGCTTGATTAATAAACACATTTTTTACTTATTTCCTGCATACTTTTCGATTAAATCTGATGTGGCAGATTCCGCTCCCATATTTTGGCGTTGACTGTCGGGAGAGAAGACAAACATCCCGTAAAATATCCCCAAAAACGTCACTCTGCCCAGAATAAGAAATGGAAAATCCAGCAGATTCTCAACAGGTGAACCAAGAATTCCCAGTTGTCAACCAGGATTCCCTTGCAGTGTTGAAGGCGATACTAGCGATGCTGGTGGCAACTGCAGAGAAACATAAGGAGTTAGCGACGCGCTCATCGCTTGCTTCAACAGTTACGAGGAGCACGTGACTACTTGTCTTGTGGCGCTGACAAACGTCCAGTCTGATTTGGAGATGCGCCTTGGAGCTCTGATGAACTCGACTGGAAGAACAGAGCCAATCGTTTTGGTCCCAGAGAACGTAGGAGGAGACGTCCGAACTGAGAGCTTTCTTGATGCGAATCGGAGAGCCGGAAGCATACTGGGTGCCAATCGAAGAGTCGATAGAACTCCAAACTCTGAGCAGAGAACCGAGAGCATGTTGAATACTAAGCGGAGAGCCGATGGTACTCCGAATATCGAGTAGAGAGCCAAAAACACCCTGGGTGTTGAATGGGGAGCTGACGGAACCCCAAATTATGAGTGGAGAACCGAGAGCATGTTAAATGCCGAGCGGAGAGCCGACAAAACTTTGGATCTTGAACGGAGAGCTGAAAATCCTCCAAGTTTTGATCGGGGAGCCGATAGTATCTCGAGTTCCCAGTGGAGAGCCGAGAACCAGAAGAATCTGCAAGGTGGAGGTAGCCATCGGGTACCATATAATCGTCGATTCGGGGATCAACTGGGGACCCAGGGAAATGTTGGAGAATTTCCCATGCTGAGTTCTGTGTAGAGAGTCGGAGATTGTGTGGGGGGGGGGGGGGGGTNCAAATAGATCGCGATTATGACGCACTATTGATATTTATTGATAAGGCAAATGCCAAGCTTCTCACAGTGACGTTAAAGGTCCATAGGGTCACCAGCGCGGCTCCTGAGATTGATCGCATGATCGCGGAGACATAGAGGACCCCTTTCACCGCTCGCATTGTCGAGGCGTGGTTAAACGACAACAGAAAGTTAAGGCTCCCTCTCTACGAAGGGAACTCCGACCCAAAGGATCACATGACAGCCTTCAGGATTGTTGTGACCAGAGCACATTCAGCGAAGAGGAGAGAGATGCAGGATACTGCAGACTCTTCGTTGAAAACCTGACGGGATCGGCTCTCAAGTGGTTTTCCCAGCTTGAGGGAGGTTCGATCGACAACTTTACTCAGTTGTCAACGACATTCCTAAAGCATTACTCTATCTTCATGGACAAAGGAACCTCGGATGCTAACACCTGGACTTTAACTCAAAGTTGAATTGAATCACTCTGAAGCTTCATTGAACGCTTTAAGCGTGTCAAAGCAGAGGTAACCAGCATAAGCGAGTCAATGGCGCTCGCTGCCCTCAAACATGGACTTTAGCACAAGTCCCCATTCCGTTTTGACCTAACAATTCACAAGCCAAAGAAGATTGAGGACGCACTCCATCGCTCTGCAAACTGGATGATCCTTGAAGAAGAGAAGGTCGCCCTCTCCAAAAAGTGTAAAATAGCGAGAGGAACTTCCAACTCAACTCCCCCGCCGAAGAAGTTTGAAAAGAAGGACAACAAGGAATTCCGAGGGAATTCTAAGGGGTCTCATTCATAGAATGTCGAGAAAGGGGGGAGGGCGAAAGCAAGAAAGCAAGGAAGGACCGATGTTAGGACGCGACCCAGATGCCTATTGCGAATTACACAAATGCAATGGGCATGCGACGCGCGAATGTTTTAAACTCAAGAACTTCCTTAGCAAGAAATTTTCCAAGGGAGAACTAAAAAAGGAGATTTATCTTGAAGAAATCATGCGAGAAATGGAAGATCATGAGGAAGACAAGGAGATCCCAACCAGGAAAAGAGCACGAAGAATAAAGCGCACAAGCGGTTCGAAAGCCCCTCAGAAGAAAAGGATAGACTTCATCATGGGAGGATCAAGGAATTGCCGAGAATCCATCTCTTCGGTGAAGTCATACGTGAAAAAGTGGAGGTTGGGAAATCAAGACACACCTTCTATCCGGGAAGTGAGCTTTACCGAACAAGATGCCTCTCACTTACACTCACCGCTTGACGATGTGCTAGTCGTCAAGCTTGACATCAGAGAGAATTGTGTGATATCGCGAGCATTAATCAATACGGGGAGCATGGTGAATGTCATGTTCCTCAACACGCTCAGACAAATGGAGCTGGATAGCTAAGAAGTAAGGGGACCTCCAAACCTTTTAACAGGATTTAGTGGAGCAACTGAAATGTCGCTCAGAACAAAAAGACTCCCAGTGTCTGCACAATAGATTCACAAGCTTATTGAGTTCATCGTAGTGGTCTGTCCGGCAACTTACAACGTCATTTTGGGGACTTCTTGGCTCCATGAAATGAAAGTTGTCCCGTCCACCTATCATCAATGTGTGAAGTTTCCGACTAAAGGTGTTATAGGAGTTCTCCGTGGAAATCAAAAGAATTCTTGAATCTGCTACATGGTTGGCGTCAAGTCCAGGGTTCAATAGAAACTAAAGAGCCCGAGCCTTTCTTCAGAAGCAGAGGCTCCAAGTCTAGAGCTGATGACACTCACCCAACCCCAAGACAAGAAGGTAAGAAAAGGTGGATTCGCAAAGACGCACCATGAAGGTTCCTCTTGACCCGTCAGATCCAGAGAACTGTGTAATCATAGAGTCTCAAATAAAAGGAGAATTGAAGCGTAAGATGATTAGATTCTTGCGGAAAAATAAGAAAACCTTCGCATGGAAATCCAGCAATATGCCAAGGATAAGTCTCGATGTAATCTCACAGGAGTTGAATGTTGATGTAAGCTTTAAGCCAATAAAACAGAAAAGGCGGAAGCTTGGTCCTGAGAAATCACAAGCCATTAATGACGAAGTAGCAAAGCTTCTGGCGAACGGATCGATCAGAGAAGTCCATTACCCCGAATGGTTGGCAAATCCTGTGGTAGTGAAAAATCAAAATGGGAAGTGGAGAATCTGCGTCGACTTTATGGATCTTAACAAGGCTTTCCCAAAGGATAGCTTTCTGCTTCCTCGCATCGATCAGCTCGTAGAGGCGATGGCAAGAAATCAGTTACTCTCCTTTATGGATGCTTTCTCTGGATATTACCAGATTCTTATAAATCTGGACGACCAAGAGAAAATGTCATTCATAACCGATAGAGGAATTTACTACTACAAGGTCATGCCGTTCGAATTAAAGAACAAGATGTTTTCATATCAGCTCGGCAAAACCATGGAGGTTTATATCAACGACATGCTGGTGAAATCCTTGTTAAAAGATGAGCATGTCCAGCATCTTGCGAAATGCTTCGAAACTCTCAATCAATTCGGGATGAAGCTAAATCCAGAGGAATGCACTTTTGCAGTCACCTCGGCAGATTTCCTAGGCTATCTTGTAACTGAGAGAGGGATAGAGGCAAATCCTAACCAAATAACCGTAGTACTCTCGATGCTGTCACCCAAGATTCTGAAGGAAGTCCAACGTCTGACAGGGAGGATCGCCGCTCTGAAAAGATTCATCTCGCGATCAACAGATAAGTGTCTTCCATTCTTCCAACTTCTAAAGGGCAACAAGCAATTCTGTTGTGATGATCAATGCGAGAATGCGTTCACCAAGCTGAAGAGTTACCTTGCTAACCCACTTGTGTTAGCGAAACCGGTACAAGGGGGATACCCTTTACTTATATGTAGGAGATCCTATTGTAGTACTAATCCGAGAAGATGGAGCAAACCAAAGACCAGTCTTTTACATCAGCAAAAGTTTAGTTTCTCCCCAGACAAGATATACGATGGCCGAGAAACTAGCTCTTGCTGTAGTAACTTCCGCGAGGAAGCTCCACCCATATTTCCAGTCTCATTCGATAGTGGTGATGATGACGCAACCGCTGCGAACAATTGTCCAGGGTCCGAACCAATCCGGAAGGATGGTCAAGTGGGAAATATAGTTGAGCGACTACGGCATCGAATACCGAAATTGATTGAGTGCAAAGTCGTAAGGATTGGCAGACTTTATTATTAAATTGCCAATAGGAGTTCGGGAAGGCTCACCATCGCAACAGGCCTGGAGAGTCCAAGTAGACGGATCGTCTGCTCGATCACGATATAGAGTTTGAGTACGATTAGAATCCCCAATAGGAGAGGTGATCGAACAATCATACATACTTGCATTCAATGCTTCAAATAACGAATCGGAATATGAGGCGCTTATTATGGGCTTGAGACTGAAAGATCTCCAAGCTCAAAGAATTTCTCAGGTCGTGGCTAGTAAGATAAGTGGAGAATATGGAGCAAGAAATGATAGAATGGAAGCTTATTTGGAATTCGTTTAAGGACTTATAAATCAGTTCGTCAGATTCGAGCTGACGAAGGTTCCGTGAGGCGAGAATCATTTGGCAGATGCACTGGCCGCGCTTGCATCAACATCTGATCCTTTGGTGTGAAGAATGATTACTGTGGAGACTATCGAAACACCAAGCATATCCCTCGTAGAGTGAACCATGGCTATAAAAACACGATCCATGAGAAGGCGTTCTCAACAAGCAAGTGGGGAGCCCGTTACGGGCGCTACCCTTGACTCGGGGCAAGTTGTCGAAGGAAGTGCTACACCAATCGGCAATGAACCCGGCTCAGATATCACCACCCGCCTTAGCTCGGACGATGACATTCGAGGTGGTTCAGATAAAACTAACACAGGAGTAGTCGATCCAGATAGAAAGTACTCCGTGTCGGGTGGGGTAACCGAAGAAAGGAATGATCCTGTGGGCAGTCAATTTGACTCGGGGCAAGCGCCTGCAAGAAACACAGAATCTACAAATACTACACTCGGCTCGAAGCAAGTTGTCGCGACAAAAGAGCAGATACCGGACGATCCAGGTGAAGAATTAGAAGATTAGAGAGTCTCAATCATGGCATACATTACAACGGAAAAACTCCGAGTGACAAATGGCAAGCACGAAAGCTGAAGGTTAAAAGTGCACAATTTTGAATGGTTAGCGGACTACTATACAAACGAAGTGTCGCAGGACCCTACCTTGTGTGTGTCAAATCCGAGGAAGCATTAACCATCATTACAGAGGTTCTTGAAGGTCTCTGCGGATCATACTCACCGGGGAGGACTTTGGTTCAAAAGATCAAGAGACAAGGGTATTTTTGGCCAACTATGGTGAAAGAATGCGAAGATTATGCGCGGAGATGTGAGCAATGCCAAAGACACACTCTATTCATACACCAACCTGTCGAGCAACTCTCTTCCATCTTTTCTCCATACTCTTTCATGAGGTGGTCAATGACATCGTTGGACGCTTCACCCTTCAACTGGTGTTGCAAGATTCCTCTTAGTGTTGACTGATTACTTCTCAAAATGGATAGAAGCAGGAGCCTTCAAGAATATCACTGAAACAGTGGTACAAAATTTTGTGTGGCGAAACGTGATATGTCGTCACGGTTTTCCCTATGAGATTGTAACTGACAATGGGTCTCATTTTATCTCAAACAAGTTCGGAGGATTCCGCTCAACATGGAAGATAAAGTTAAGCAAGGCAACACCAAGATATCCTCAAGGAAATGGCCAAGCAGAAGCGGGGAATAAAAATTTGCTCAATAACATGAAAAAGAGATTATGAGCTTTCAAAGGAAGATGGGCGAATGAGCTTAACGACATCGTATGGACCTGCAAAACTACGCCCGGAAAATGACCGACGAAACCCCTTTCTCCCTTGTGTACAGGATGGAGGCAGTAGTTCCTGCATAAGCTGCAATTCCCGAACTTTGAAGGGCAGTCAATACGGTGGACTTAAGAAAAAATGATGAGATGATGGTGGACAGGCTCGATCTAATAGATGAAAGGCGGGATCAGGCGTCATCGAGACTTCAAAACTATCAACACGCAGTAGCTCGTTACTACAGCTCTCAGGTGAGGATCTGATGTTTTAATGTCACTGATCTGGCGCTTCGGCGAGTATTCTCAAATACAGCTGAGTATGGCGCATGAAAACTGGGTATAAACTGGGAAGGTCCTTACAAAGTGACAAAAGTTGTACATTACGGCATTTACAAGCTAGAGTATGAAGATGGTGTCAACGTCCCAAGATCATGGAACGCAATGCATCTCCAAGCATACTTTTAATTTTGAAGTATAAGATAGCTTTGTAACCAAGTTCGCGATGGCATTCTTTATTCCATTCGCATTAATAAATAAGTATTTACGTTTTATGTGTGTAAAAAAAAGAGGAGCACGGATTGCACTCACATAAAGGACGCGAGCCGAGCATCAGAAAAGCCAAAATAAAAACTAAGTAAAAGCTAATAAAAAAAACTAAAAGCTAAATAAAAAGCTAAGTTAAAAGCTAAGCTAAAAAGAGTTCGCAAATAAAAATCCTGCGCTCAAAAATTAAAATGAGCTTGAAATGAACTCGAACAAAAAACTGATAAAAGGTTTAAGGTCTAAGGGCTGGACTACAAAGAAAGAGTCCAAAAGCTAAAAGCTAAAGGCTAGATAAAAACTAAGTTGAAAGCTAAAAGGTAAGTTAAAAAAAAAGAGTTCACAAATCAAAAGTCTATGCTCAAAACATGAAATGAGCTCGAGACGAACTCAAATAAAATCGGTAAAAGGTTTAAGGTCTAAGGGCCTAACTACCAAGAAAGAGTCCAAACTAAGCTTGAAAAACGCTTAAAAGCGGAAAAGAGCATTATGGCATCCACTCGAAGTAAAATAAAGAAGTGATGACCAATTAAAAGGGTAATGTGGATGGATAAAAAAAATTGGCTAAGTCTCGGTTAAGGTGTATGCAAAAACTGAAATTCAAAGAGGCAGAGATTAAATTAGCCAAAAAAATAAATCCATAACTAAGCAAATAGCATCGGGCCATCCCGAGCAACATAAAAAAGTCTCAAAATGACAAAGTGGGCTTTAGGTATTCACGAGCAAATTAAAAAAGCATAAAATACTAGAGATAATAGTATAAGTCCCTATACCATAAGAGTGAAAGTAATAAAACGATCCTAAGTCCACACAGGATCCTCCTCAGCGGCATCACGAATCTCCTCTACCATCTCATCCATCTAGGGCCAATGTTGGAGGTGGCAGGATGAGTATGAATCTGCGACGATCGACTTGTTCGACTTGTAGTCAAAGTCCCAGTCATACTTATTGATATCACTCGATTTTCATGCTTTATAGTGGGTATTTATACTTGCTATTTGGCATTTTCGAGTGTTTTCCATGTATTTTTCACATATTTTCAGGTTTTTAGGTGTTTGGGACATTCTGGAGCAAAAAGATGGATTTGTGCACAAAATGGATGCAAATTGGCATATGCAGATGCGGAATCCGGCAAAAAGTTCAAACGTTTACCGATTCTTGAAGATATTCCCGTGGATGGATTGAGCTGAAATTTTTGGCCAAGATAGCCACGTGAGTTAGCTTTCATATGGAATTGGTTTGAGGTCAATCCATTGGAGCAATCAAAAGTTATGGCGATTTTACTGAAGATTGGTCAAACTGTCTCGCAGAAGAAGCATGTGCAGAAAGTGTTTAAAGAGATCGATAAATCCAGGGAGGGATCGATCGATCCAAACATCCTAGAAACTTATGTAAAAGGAGATCGATCGATCCCTGCACCCGAGAATCACTAAAAATCATTCAAAATTACAATTTTGCCCTTAAGACTCGTCAAGATTTTTCCTTATTGGTTTTAGATTATTTTTCCTTATTTTTATAACTGTAAAACCCTAGGCTTGATGTTATTTTCATCAATCACTTATTTTATTTCCCAGAGCTTTTACAGAGAGATGAATTCCATCCTTATGTTCTTGGAGAAGATTTCTAAACTCTGTATTTTATTTATACAATTTGGTTTTTGAATTCTGCAATGTTTATTCTTTCTATGATTTATGTTCTTGTTATCATGTCTGAGTAATCTATTTGTTAGGTTTTAGGGTTTCCCAAGGAAACCAAGTTAATAGTTAGAGCTTGATAGAATAGATTGAATTTGTTATGTTCTTAGTCTAGATTTGTTACCAATGCATGAATTTAACTGGCCATTCAGTTCATTGGTATTAGATTGATAAACACAAAGGGATTTGGTTTAGAGATCTGACCTAGTCTAGATGAGTAAGTGCCTTTTCTTGCGGAAGTATTGTCTTAGGGGCTTATGAACATATCGAATCTGAACAGTATTGCATGTTTGAAGTATGGCGGGAGTTTGTCTTTAGTAATTCAAACATAGGGATCTAACACTTCGGGAAGATATTAGTTTAGCTTTTGTCTTTTGAGTTGAGAACTATTTTCATAGAAAATTTTGCATGTTAACTTTAACCTTTAACCCGAATACCTGTGGAAATCCCTAGTGCCTAGCGTTTTCGTTATTTGCTTTACAACCGTTTTTACTTTATCGTTATTGCTATTTTCTAATCAACACCATCTTTTAAATATGTTTCTAGCTTGATTCGATTTTAATTGAGAGTCGTACATTCTTGGTCTCTGTGGATTCGATCCCTCATATACTACTACGTTTTCAGTGCACTTGCAGTGAATATATTTGGGTTAAAACATTACAAGAAATATGCCTTTTCTTAGCGGTCGAAAAACGAAATCGTAGGATAGCATAGCAGTTAATTAAACGCTCTGACAGCGCCCGTCATTATAGGTTGGACACTTTAGATAGCGATTTAATGTATGCTATAATTATCAAAGTTATGATAGCGTTGATGAAGATGTAATTGTTTATGTTTATAATAGCGCCGTATATTTGTTATTAAAGGTTTTTAATAATAGCTTTAGTTTTATATATTCAATAGCGTTGGATTTGTATTATAATTGGATTGCATTTGTAGCAGTTTGTTTTACAAAGATAGCAAACTATTTGAGCTATTATTGTATTGTAATTATAATATATTTTTGAATTGTTTGTCAAATAAAAATAAAATAAAATTTAAATTATTTTATTATATTCATAAAGCATTTCCATGTTTATAAAAGAGTAGCATTTCCATAATGTAAGGAAGCAACCAATAAAAACTATAAAACCTATCAAACATCACAAAGACTATTTCAATCTACTACCAATAACCCTTCACAATCATTCCTAACATATATACTATCATCATCAGCATCTTTACTTTCTCCATCATCTATTTCTTGGATAGGCAATGGTGCGCCAACTAAATCCTCCTCTGTTTCTAACTCATGATATCCTCTAGGCGGTGCTCTCATTACAACATACCAATTTGAAGAATCATCTTTCCTAGAGTAGAAAATTTGTTTCGACTTGAGTATGTAAAATGAATGGATCTATCAAATATGCTGCTTGGTTCATATGTAGGTTCACAAGAGTGATACCATCTTCTTCCTTCACACCATTACCTTTTTTTCCCAATTGCATCTAAACAATGGTACTTTGAACATGTGGTAGTTAAGAAGTAAAATCTCCTTTATAACTCCATAATATGTAAGCATATCAGCTACTTGTCTTGTATCTCGTGCACTCGATCGACACTACTATACTCTTCATAAGTTACTCCATTGTTTTGTGTCTTCCGCTTAACCGCATCTGTATGAAATCTATGCCCATTACTGATGAATCCTTTATGTGCTAAAGCAACATTTCTTGGTCCAAATGCCAACCACCATATCTCTTTAGAATAACTTTGTATTGCGTCTAATTTAATCCGAATCAGGGAAAACATCATACTTAGATTGACCAAGAAGCAACTAGTGACACATTTCAATACTTGGCAATGAATACTCTAACTCAGAACAACAAATATCTGTCTTTTTCACACAAAAAACTCTGGCGTGAAGCAATTTCAAATTCACAAATCATGTTCCAATCAAATAAACCAAGAAGCAACCAGTGGCACATTTCAATAATTGGCAACAAAGACAATAACTCAGATAAATCAAGACGCAACCCGTGACAAATTCAATAATTGGCAATGATTCATGTTCTAATCAAATAATAATGAACATAAACTTTGGTTAAGATGTAATCTTCGTTTTCACCCATTGTTCAAAATGCTCAGTATGATTCTTCCACAATAACGTTTCATTTCTAGCACATTTATCATCAGTAGCTCGTAATTCTTCCAAATACATTATGATTTGACAATAAAAACAGTGTGCTTTATAAAGTTGTAATTAACATCCTTATTAACAGAATGGGTAACCGCTTATTGCTCGTAAGGATCCATAGAAGCCATGTTCATTAGTACATAGTGATGTGCAATGTCTCTATCTTTGTCAGAGAGGGTGACCTGTACACCCTTTTGTAGAGGTCTACCTTCAACCACCATTCCATCATCCTTCAGATCTTCGTTCCGGTTAACTGCTTCTTGAACTGGTACTGAATTTTGCAAGAACTCTAA
>OVBE01000430.1:35730-51052 GCA_900406425.1 Iberis pinnata
AGAAAATGAGTACATCAAACCTTTCGAAAGGATACATCCATCGAAAGTGTATTGGTCTTCCCAATCGTGCCTCCTTATATAGATGTATGGGAAGGTGGAAAATTATATCAAAAAGGGATGGGGGAAGAACCGCTCTAGTTGACACATTGTTTCCACAAACTCTGTTTCCATTGATATAATTTTTNATAAGTTTTTCTGGCTCAATGATATGTTGACACAATCTGATGAAGTAATTGCTTAATTTACTTATGGCATTCTTAGGTGCTCTATGTAACAAACCTCTTATGGCAGCTGGTAACAGATTCTGTATTAGCACATGACGATCATGCGACTTCAAACTACCTATATTTGGAGGGATAACATAAATACTATTGCAATATTACCACAATAACCATCACGACCTCTGAAATTAGATAACCTTTTGTAGAAAATGGTTTTCTCTGACTTTGATAATCAATAGGCTGCTGGAGGTAAGTAAGTTTTCTTTACCCTAACTTCTGGGTGCAAGTGATTTATGATTCTAATATCTTCTAAGTATTGTCGCGCCTTTAACCCATATTTTGACTTAGCATTTTGCATGAGTAGAGAAAAAACAGCATCTGACACATTTTTTTAAACATGCATCACATCAATATTGTGACAAATAGGCATATCCAAACACATGAGTCATTTAAACGTTAGGCCTATTATAATACAACAACTAGATAATGTAGTTTAGTTATTCTGATTTATCTTCCAGTAAGGGAGTTCAAAGAATATTGATCACTTCTTCCACCGCCATAGATCATTTGATTCTTCGCATTCTTCTTCTTGGAAAATCTCATCATCTAACAAATCCATTCTTTTTCATTTTTTTTTATTTCTGCATAGGTCTTCCAAAATCATTCTTAAACACTTTTAAAGTATCGTATATTTCATCACCAGTTTGTATTTTAATAGCATTCCCATCTTCAATAGTGTTGTCAAACCAAACTTTCTTATATCTGTAATAATGGCCTGGAGGTAGTCTTTTTCTATTTCCCATATACACATACTTCCGGCTAAACTTCATCCACCTAGCAGGTGTAACGTTTCCACAGACATTGCAAGCTTGTTTCCTCTTCACTTTACATCCAGATAGTGTCCCTAATGCTGGATAATCACTGATAGTCCAAAGCAGTAAGGCTCTAAGTGTGAAATTTTCCTTAGCAAATGAGTCATATACTTGAATACCTTAAGTACACAAACCTTTTATAAGTCAATTAATAATGCTAAGTAAACGTCTATGTTATTACCAGGAGCTGTTGGACCATAGATCAACATAGTCAACATTATATTCTCAGCCTTCATACACATTGTTGGAGGAGTGTTATAGTTCACTAACAACACTAGTCAAGTGTTGTAATTGGTGTTTTGAAGAGAGAAAGGGTTCATTCCACCTGTAGAAAGTCCAAGTCTAAGATTCCTTGGTACAGCAGCAAAGTTTGGCCATGACTTTTTCACTTATGCTCAAGCTATAGAATCAACAGGGTGTCGCATTGTACCATAACCAGTAGCATTGGTTGAATGCCAACGCACATCTTCTGCCATATTTTTAGATCTGAACATCCTCCTAAATCTATCATTGATTGGAAAATATCTAAGTATCTTTGCTGGAATCCCTACATTAATCTCATTACTGTGTTTATCTATTTCCCATCTTGAAACTTTGCATCTTGGAAAGCTTTCTAGCTCTTCAAACTCCTTCCTAAAGAGTATGCTATCATTTTTCCAAGAATGAATATTATCGTAACTGAAACCAAATATCTTCAGAAAATTTTTAATACCATTGATACTCTTCGGAAGAACATTGTCTTCAGGTAGCATGTCATGAATTAAGACCAATAGCTGATCAAAGTAGTTCTCTAATATACCGCTCTTAACTTTATTTCTATACAGTCTCATAATTCCCAAAACCTTTGAATATTTGATGCAATTTTGGTACAATGGAGTTTTAGCTTCTTTTAATTTTTTCCTGAACTCAGATTCTTCTACTGGTCCATCATCATCATCATTTGTTTCTCCACTTTCATTATTTTTGAAATTGATTACCATCATCCATATAATATGCAGTCTTGAACAAATCAAATGCCTTAGTTTCAGAATCAATAGTAGTGTCCTTTGTATTAGACCTTCGTTCACCATGAATACTCCAAGTAGAAGTCTTATACTTCGTATCCATACCCCTAATTACTAGATGATCAACTATGTTTTCTAATTTTTGATGGCATAAATTTCAGCAATCTCTACATGGGCAAAGCATTTCAGTCAGATTACCCAATCTTCTTGCTTATGAGTTTACGAAATTGGTTGCTCCTACTGAGTACTTGGGAATATTCCTACATGTTAAATCGAAAAAATAGTTAGCATTACTATTTCAATCGGCGAATGAAAGTATTTCTCGAGAGATCTATGTACATGATACCTTTGCAGCCAAATCCACGACTTCTCCATATGAAAATATGTAACGAGTGTTGCAGATTATGTTTAAAGTTAAGAAGATGGAGATGAGAGATTAGGTTTTTTTGTCAAAGAGAGATTAGGTTTAGAATTAGAAGCTAAATCTAAAAATCGAGGATTTTGTTATTTTAGCAAAATTTTCAGTTTCCCGGCAAAAGCAACTCGAAAGGAAACAACGGCTCAGATTGAATGAATTAAGTTGTCTAAAAATATCTAACGGTGTATGTTGCAACTCGTTTACTATCTCCGCCTCATTTGCTCATTGGTTATTTTTTATATTACGGAAAAATCAGTTTAGGGTCTAGTGTTAACGTTTACGAATTTGAAATTAAACAACTCAAATGTGAAAACTAAACAACTTAATAAACTGTCAAAAGTTGTTGCATGTATATTTAAATGATATATAAAGTATATTTGATGAGTTTGAGTAATATATATATTAGTTACAGGTTCAAAGGGTTTATATCAATTTAGGGTTTAGTGTTAAGGTTTACGATTTTGAAATTAAAGAACTCAAACGTGAAAACTAAACAACTTAATAAATTAACTGTCAAAAGTTGTTGCATCTATATTTAAATGATATATAAAGTATATTAGATGAGTTTGAGTAATATATATTAGTTATATGTTCAAGGGGTTTATATCAGTTTAGGATCTAGTGTTAAAGTTTACGAATTTGAAATTAAACAACTCAAATGTGAAAACAAAACAACTTAATAAATTAACTGTCAAAAGATGTTGCATGTATATTTAAATGATATATAAAGTATATTAGATGAGTTTGAGTAATATATATTAGTTACAAGTTCAAAGGGTTTATATCAGTTTAGGGTCTAGTGTTAAGATTTACGATTTTGAAATTAAACAACTCAAACATGAAAACTAAACATTTGTTTTTAAGCATTTAGGGTTTAGGATTTAGGATACCATATTGTTTTCAATATTAATTTCATAAAAAAAAAACTAAAAAAAAATTTACCAGAAAATGTGACTTGTACACCCTTTTGTAACTTGATACACCAAATTTTTTGTCTAATCAAATGAAACACCAACCACGCGTCTCTGAAATGAATTTTTCTGAGTTATCTAATCACACATTTTTGGTATTCATATTACTTGATTTTTTTACTTTTTAATTATTATTTTTCTCTTTCCAAAAGTACTCAGTCACACCTTTTTGGTTCCAATCCCTTTTTCTATTTCCAAATGTAACTGGATAGAGAGATAGAGATAAAGAATTTCAAAAATACAATTGATTTGACGAAACATAGTAGAAGAAAACAAAGTTCATTATATTAACACATTTACAACAACATATTGTTCAACATTGACCATTTTCTTCAAACACTATGCATAACAACCCTTAGTTGTTTTGAACCTCTCACAAACTTACGTCTGATCAATTCAGCAACAGCACGAGCCAAAATCTTTTTACCATCTTCTAATCCACGTGGCAAATGATGCTCAACTCTTTCTAACATAAGACCATGCTTAATCAAATATTGCAACATTAATACTTCACTAAACCCTCCACTAAAATTTTTAACATCCACGACTTTTAAAGTTGATATCAAATATTTGTGTGTTATCTTTTGACTCCAATAATTCTCTAAATCAACCTGAAAAGTTGTGGCTAAGATCGGTCTTGGAGGAATCATAACAAATGTCAGTATTTCTAAATATAAGCAAATATTGATCATGGATCTAATACCAACAAATTCATTTGGTTGCATATTTTTCTTCATAACCAAAATTTTCATATCCATTGGTGCTTGCAAACGAGTCGGATCATCACTTTCTTGAATCATCTGAATGAGAAATGGACATACTGTTAACATCTCTGCTGATGACATATCGTAAAGCATACTACAGATATGTGTTCCTGTCATGTCATTATATTCAGTTTCTTTTGCGAAATCCAGATATGCTTCTTTCATTATTCTATTTGCTTCCATGAATTGAAAGTAGTGAAATTTGACAATGTGCTTGAAACTTTGAATATTTGTCAAGTTGAGTGTAGTATACTCTATGGTGAATTCACAATTCTCGAATACCAACTCTGTTAACTGGTTATTGTATTCGGTTATCATCTCAAGACCAATGTTCCAACAATTTTCGATGGTTAAAGATTTTAAAATAGGAGACCTTGATATCAAAGACATTATATTCTTGAGATTCATCCAACCAAAGCATAGATATTTTATCGAGTTCGAATTCCAAAACCTTTATGGATCAAATTTACAACATAATAGCTTTAGTGACTCAAGAGAATTTAGATTATAAAAAATTTATGGTAATGGAAACACATTTGCTTCTGTTACTTCTTGAGTATTTTCTGAGAAATTAAGAATTATATACTTTACTTGTTTAGAGACCGCGAAGTCGATCAACAGCTTGATCTCTGATTCAAAACCAACCGGATTAGAGAGACAAAACTCAAAGCTTCACTAGAGAATCTTGACACCCACTCAATTGTATAGTAAATAAACGAAGCCCTAGAGACTATTCTGGTTTCTTCATCTTTGGCGACCGAAAATTTCACGACTTGTGATTCTTTGAAAGAGATATTGTTCGTCTCATAACATATATTCTCCCAACGTTTAGATAGAACGCTTATCTTTAAAGCATATTTGAAAGGTAAGAAAGATATTATTATGACCCAAAGATGATCTGGTAAACTTGATAATATATCTTCTATTCTTCTTGAACCCATTGTTGATATTCGGCACAAATTAGATTTTTTTTTTAACTCAACACAAAATAGATTTAGATAGAAGATTGATTGTTAAATAATTTTTAGAAATATTTTAAACTATTATACAAATATCGCATTAAATACAAGTTTAGATCTGCCAAATATGCAATGTATTCAAAGGTATCATATGGTAACATAATACGTAGTCTACTAGATATTATTATAGCTTACTTTAAAGGCTATCAAAATTTGGAAAATAGAGATAAAATTATGGTTTTTCCATAAACGACACGTTTCTTCTTTTTCTATAAATTATCGTTTGTCAACGATGCATTTTCATACTAAAAGTTTCTCTCTATCTCTCTCTCTCTCTCAAACATATCAAGCAACATTATTCTCTCTTAATGAGTTCATCGATTACTACTGCATAATCGTGTGTTTCTAGGAAATCTCCATCTCCTAAAACCGATCAGGTTAATAGTGTGATTCTAAAACTGGTGGACCAACATGTTAAACATTTTAACCTCTAATATACGTTTTTAATTTTATTTTTGAAATGTTGTTTACAAACATAAACCAGGTACTCAAATATAAATTGAATATTAATGTTTATACAATAATCAAGAATTGATGCTCGGCTATTGCAAACATAAAAACATACAGTATGGCTCTATTCGATTTATTTATCATGGCCAGCGTCTATCACCATATTTGACTCCTCATTCGGTTTGTACTCGTAACCTTGAATTAATATAATATTAAGTTTAACTATACATTTAAAAAAACCATCTTTTTATTTACAAGGATTGATAGAAGATGGACAAGAAATTTGCGTGTTTGAGGAGATTATCGGTGGTGGTCGTTTTGTCATTTGAGTTTTTCAGTGTTGTTTGGTTTGTTTGTTGTTGGTAGTTGAGGATTGTTAACTTTTTTGCAATTTTTTATGTATGTTTTTTGTTTAAATTATTAAGTTCCAAATTCTATATAATATAATTATAATTATGTTTGTTACTAATTTTTTATTTTAATATTATTATTATTTTACCTTTATGTAAAATGTGCAACTGATAACTTGACTTATAATACTGTTAACAAAAAAAAAAAAAATATATATATATATNATATATATATATATATATATAATATGTACAATGTTGCTGATAATAAAAAAAACAATTAAACATGAATTACTTAAAAAAATAAAAATCATAAACATAAAAATAAATCACACCAGCAAAAAAAAAAATGAAAAAAACGAAAAACTAAATATAAACCGTTTTAAAACAAAAAAAAAATTGAAAAAAATGCGTTTAACCTAAAAATCTAATATTGGGTGCTTTGTAGTCTATTTCGAAGCAGTGAGTGTGGCTGAGTTCGTTATCGATGTATTCTTTTTCTTTTTTCAATCTCTTGAGCTCCTCTTCCAAATTGAAGTTCGGAGTGTTTTTTTATCTTCTCTAACATGGAGATCTTCGCGTCTACCTCCATTGCTTGAAGTTCGGTTTCAGAGAAATCTTCCAAACATTATAGCTGAATCTTCATAAGTTTCAACATAGTTTGTACCTTTTGTGGTTGGAAATCGTAAGAGAGTTGCAGGATCGTATTCTACATCTTCTGGGAGGTGATTCATCTTTTTGAGTTTTTTACAAAAAAAACTGGAGATAATGAGAATATGACGGATTGTTTACATATGTATTATATATATAACAGTTTTAGTCATGTATTATGAATGTGTGGCGTTATTAAACGTTGTTTCGTCTTTCATGACGTTTAATTGTGTGACGTATATGACGTTAATATTTATTTGATTCTTATTTATTTTAATAATATATTTGATTAATAATTTATTTTTAAAACGGTGTGTAATGTTGAAACGGCGCAACACTAGGGTTTACTCTTTTGTATATGGATTAGTGTTTATCTTGGGTTGATAGGGAAACAAAAACCACGCATGACTTAAATGAAATTTTTTTAGTTATTGTTATTAAACTATTAAATTGCCTTGTAAATTCATTTTTTGAGTTGTCTAATAAACATATTTCTATACATTTTCCACATAGGTAATGATACCATGCAATGCATAGCAAATTGATTTCGTATCATACACATAAACATATTTCTGTCATTAATTAAATAAATAAATAAAGTAAATAATGTGTAATCCTATTTTCTATACTTTTGTTTCATACACATATACATATCTCTATTACCCGAAAATCCAAAACATAACCTAAAAACCAAAATTTAACCGAAATTAAAAATTTTGAACCAAATAAATTGATCTTCAAAACGAAAAACCAAAACTAGAATGCCAAATGTCAATTCAAGATCGTGGTGTTTATATAAGCGATTCTTCCTGCTAAGTCTCTGCAAATTCTATCTAAACAAAATAAAACTCTTTCTAAGGTTTAATAATAAACCGATGTCTCTTTTGTCTCAAGTTTTGCAAATCGTTATTCTCTGTTCGTTTTTATTTAGTTCATTATAACTTCTTTTAAATAAAAAAATCATATGGTTATATTTTCGTATACATACTAATATTTAAAATAATATTTTTGGCTTCTTCTATAGTGATATTTGTTTTCCATGATATTTTGTTTACATAAACATCATAGTATTGTTATCGTTTTAAATTACCTTAAGAGTTACATATTATACTAATTTTTATATAAACATCATAGTACTGTACTCAAGTTATATATGTAACAATGTATAAACAAGTTTCATAACTACTAATCTTCCTTGGATCTGGAAAATTCAAATTAAGTGTGAGACAAGCCCAATTGAAGCCCAAGTCGGTTTAAGTGGGAGTCATGCGAGAAGCACATGATGTTACTAAAAACAGAAGAACCATATTTTGGCTAAGTATTAATCTTGTTTTAACAGAAAAGGAAACCACTCTGCATCCATGTTTGGACCACTATACCAAGGCGGCTTCTAGGCATTTGTGCATGCTTAAAGTTGTTTTTAAAAGCTTGTTGTATATTCTATATCACTAAGGTGATTCTACTGGATCCAGGGTATTAGATCCTAGTGTGATTTGGGTCAAAGTTAAGGACTAGAACACGTTCTTAGTTCCTCTTGCTGCATTTTTACCCCATGTTGATGCATGTGTAGCCTCTAAACCTTGGTTACGTCTACTACGACGAGCCCTAGCAGAGTCGGATGTCGATGTGTAGCCTCCTCTCATTTTAGAACTAAGAATAAAAAATAACATTTTTAGCTAAATTCCACATCTAACGAATTCAAACAATATGTATGTAGATGATACCTCGAAATCAACTAAACCGCATAAACGATGTACATAGACCTAAAATTAACTAAAAGCTGAAGTATATGAGGAAGATATCTTCTCGATTAAACAATAGAGCTTCGAATCGGTGAGATCAACAATGTCCCAAAGTAACGCATACATTGAAGATCTTCTGAAAATAATGAAGAAAGAGAGAAATAACTAAGTCGATGGACTATATTGAAAAAAGTTAAGTGATTTCGTAAGTAAAATAGCGTTTTTGTATTATCTGCAATAGTAAGTGCCAAAAATAAGCAAATTTACGCGCTTAAGTATTTTTTTTTCCTGGGTATGAAAAATAGTGTCCAAAAAAGTGAAACGCTATGGATAAAACATGTGTCCATGTACAATAGCAGGGACACAAAAAACGTTATCCTGGGACGCTATCGATAGTCATTTTTCTTGTAGTGAAACCTGAGTGTATCAAGTTTTTGGCGCCGTTGCCGGGGACCAATTGTGCCTCTTAAGTTTTGTTTAGAGTTTAGTCTAAGAATATTTCTTTTTACAGTACTCAAGCTTTCTTTCTTCTTGATTTTGTTTTTACAGGTGTATGACTAGAAGATCTGAAAAATCCAAGGACTTGCAACCTCAGTAACGCAGAAATCTCGAAGTTATAACGCTCAAACTCAATGGCTGACAATCTTCTAGCCCATAATCACCCTCTGGTATGTGACTTCAACAATCCCCACGCATTCCTTGCCAACAGGAATTTCATTCGCCCTAACTCACCTCCTAGGCAAGAATTCACCCTACCTCACCAACTCTTCACTATGGTTAGGCAGAACAAATTCCATGGGTTAGCTTCTGAACATCCCATGGATCATATTGACAGCTTTGAAGATATCTGCAGCACTATTCGACTCAATGGAGTTTTGAATGACTACTTATACTGCACCTTGTTTACTCACTATCTAGCTGATAAGGCACTCAGATGGTTAAAGTCTCTTCCAGCAAACTCTATTCAGACTTGGGATGGATGTAAATCCAAGTTTCTCATCCACTTCTACACCACCAACAGGACCAATTCTCTGCGAAATATGATCTCTCAGTTTTAGCAAAGTCCTGTAGAATCTTTCTATGAATCATGAGAAAGATTGAAGGAGTACCTTCGTGATTGTCCTCACCATGGGTTCTCTGAGCTGAATCTGTTCAACATCTTTTACAGGGGTGTAGACCATCGGTATCGACTCTCTTTGGATGCTGCTAGTAATGGTAATTTCATGACCAAATCTGTTGGTGATGCCTATCAACTTATAGAGAACCTAGCTGCAAGCAACAATAACCATTACCCATATTATATTAAAAGGATGAAGGTAACTACTTCTGAGAACTCTGAAATTTCAAAATTGAAAGGAAAAGTTTCAGAAATGAAAGGACTGCTCACGCAACTTCTCAAGAATCTAAACCATAAACATATGAGCTTTACTGAAAGTGCAGAAGCATCTTGTTTTGCTTTCCAAGACCAAGTGTACCCACCTCAACAAAAGTCTTTTGTGCAGAACTCCAACTCAGGTGGTTTTCAAACAACCTTTCAGCCTAGGTATCAACAAGCACCTCCCCCACAAGTTCAACAAGAGAACGAGATGGAAGCCATGCTCAAAAAGATATTGGAAGGTCAACAACAAACTGAAAGAAACTTAAATGTCAAACTAGACAGTATGTACAATGACTTGAACAAAAAATTTGAGTCATTGTCCACTCATGTTAAGCATTTCGATACTGAAGTAGCTCAGACTACAGAAGCTGTAAAGAGACAAGCTAGTGTTCTCCTTGGGAAATTCTAAGACACTCTAAAGGGCTACTACAAGTCAATAACCTCGGGTTTGGTCGCGAAAGTTGATGAATATGCAGAAAACGCAGATATGAAAAAGTCGGAAAAAGATGCAAAAGAAGAGATTGATCGATCTCCTGAAAGATCGATTGATCTCCTGAGGGATCGATCGATCCCTTGACTCAGAAAATTCCAGACCCGTCAGATCGATCGATCCTTACACTTGGACCGATCGATCCAGTAAAAACAGGATCATCCGGAGAAAGAGATCGATCGATCCATCGGTCCAAAACTAGAAAAAAGATGAGATCGATCGATCCCTCCTCCCAGACTGCAACAATTTTAAAGCGATTTTATAAACCGAAGATTCCTTACCCGGTTGAGCCCAAAAATTCCAGAACTGACCTTGAGGATAATGAGATGATAGGTAAGCCACCAAATCCACTAAGAAGACTTCAAAAGATGCCAGATCCTGGAGAATTTTTAGTTCCTTGTTTGATCAATGATGTGGAATTCAAGGACTCGCTCTGCGATACAGGTGCTAATGTGAGTGTCATGTCAAAAGCTGTTGCAGAGAAATTGGGAATCTCAAGTATTAAACCATCTAAGACGCCCTTTGAGCTTGCTGATAATTCCACTATAACTTCTATTGGAATCATATATGATCTGCTACTACAAGTTGGAGGATGTCTAGTTCCTGTTGATTTCTATATCTTGGAGATGAATATGGACTCAGATATGCTACTAGTTCTAGGTAGATCTTTCCTAGCATATATGGGAGCTGTAGTTGATATGCCTAATCAGCGTGGAGCATCTAGTTCTACCCAGCAGTGCCTCCAAAAGGAGCATCTAGAATCACAATGCTTAAGGAAGGAAGGGTGGAGCATGAATCTCATATCAAATCTAACCTTAGAGGTGAGATTACTGAAACCTTCCACAAAGAAGCTCAAATCTCAACAAAGAGTGCAATATCAAAAGGTAAAAACTAAGGACATGGTGAACTTAAAGAAGATAAAAAGGAATCCTCAAGTGACTTTGATTCCTCAAGCATTTCAAAACCTTTCTCAAAGGTCAAAGCCTTCTTTACCTTAGAGCTTAAAGACAAGGGAATTGATGTGGCGAAGGATGTGATGAGTAAAGTTCTGAAGCTGGAGATTTTAGATTATGGTGGTTGTTGTAGGGCATCTCTTCATGCTGATCTAGCTCCAACTTAGGAGGTAAGTTCGTCAAGCTATTGACGTTAAACAAGCGCTGAGTGGGAGGCAACCCACTGTTTTGGTGTTTTAGCTTAGTTTTTTTTGTCGTTGGGTCAGTCTAGGTCTTAGATTACTAATCTGCTTATCGTTAGTTGTGAGTTCAAAGTGTTTCAGTTGAGTTCCAAAAAAAGAAAAACTGGTCGGATGCAGAGATCGATCGATCCGTTTATGGATCTATTGATCCATCGATTTTCAAAACTGCAGAGAATTATATCGATCGATCTGTCTATGGATCGATTGATCGGTTGTTTATTCATAAGCTAGTCGATCTCCTTCTCAGGTAAGTAACAGAACTCTCTTTGAACTCATGGTTTTCGTCATTTATTTTTAGTCTGGTCTTATTCCTTCTCTTGGATTTATTTTCACACTGGGAAAGTGCGATTTAAGTCTAGGGGGGGTATATAGCTACTAACCCTCGTCATTTAAGTGAAAATTTTCAAAATTTTTCTTTTTGATTTAGTCGAGTCTAGTCGAGTCAAAGGACCAACGACCAGAATCTGTGATGATTATTAGCCTAGTGTGAGTTTATAATTGATTTTTATTTGACTACTGACTTAGATTAACTGATGCGTTTAGGATTGGAACCCCATTGACTGATATATATGCTTTTGAAAGTTCCAATCTTTTGGATTGCTGATGATTTGATGCTAGCTCTAATTGGATATGACGTAATTTGGATCTAAATTCTCTTGCTTATGGTGTTGGTTATACTTTGACAATCTAGGTACTTTGCTCTTCAGTTCTCTGTAAAATCGACAAGTTCTTTCAGTATGATCCAGATCCTTTCTCTCCCTCCCTTCAGAAAAGAAAAAAAAGAGAAAAAAAATCGGTAAATAAAAAGGATTGGAAGCGTGATCTAGAAATCCGTAGTCAATCTCAGAAAAACCGTCTTCTAAAAAAAGAACATTAAAAGCACATAAATGCGAAGAAAAACAAAACAGAAAGAAAAAAAAGAAGTGAGAAAGGGGGAAAAAGGTCAGGACCAGAAGTCGATTGATGCTCTATTTGGTATGGGCGCTTTGATAGAATAGGTACTTAAGCGAAATTGATCGATACCTCATAGGGAAGAACGCACTATTTGTACTTAATTGAATTTAGAGAGTTGGTTGAAATGATTTGATAGTTTGATTTATTTGGGATTTAGAGTAGAAAGTATGTTGTTAGTTAGGTGGCGGTAAGCGGTCTATTTGTAGTGGTTGTCTAGGAGTAGTGTCTTTTAGTTTTTGATTTATGAACCTAAGGTTGCTGAGATTCTGAGAGTTCTTGTGTAGTCCTTTTCAAACCTCTTTTCTACATTTGATTTTTCCTTTACTTAAGGACAAGCAAACATCTAAGTCTGGGGGAGTTCATATCAATCAATTTTAATGCTTTATAGTGGGTATTTATACTTGCTATTTGGCATTATTCGAGTGTTTTCCATGTATTTTTGCATATTTATAGGTTTTTAGGTGTTTGGGACATTCTGGAGCAAAAAGATGGATTTGTGCACAAAATGGATGCAAATTGGCATTTGCAGATGCATAATCTGGTAGAAAGGTCAAACGTTTACCAATTCTTGAAGATGTTCCCGTGGATGGATTGAACTGCAATTTTTACACAAGATAGCCACGTGAGTTAGATTTCATATGGAAGTGGTTTAAGGTCAAATCCATTGGAGTAGTCAAAAGTTATAGCAATTTTACTGAAGACTGGTCAAGCTGTCTCGCAGAAGAAACATGTGCAGAAAGTGTGAAAAGAGATCGATCGATCCAGGGAGGGATCGATCCATCCAAACCTCCTGGAAACTTACATAAAAAGAGATCGATCGATCCCTAAAGAGATCGATTGATCCCTGCACCCGAGAATCACTAAAAATCATCCAAAATTACAATTTTGCTCTCAAGACTCATCAAGACTTTTCCTTATTGGTTTTAGTTTATTTTTCCTTATTTTTAGAACTATAAAATCTCTAGGCTTGATGTTATTTTAATAAATTACTTATTTTATTTCCCAGAGCTTTTACACAAAGACGAATTCCATCATTGTGTTCTTGGAGAAGATTTCTAAACTTTGTCTTTTATTTATACAATTTGGTTTTTGAATTCTGCAATGTTTACTCTTTCTATGATTTCTGTTCTTGTTATCATGTCTGAGTAATCTATTTGTTAGGTTTTAGGGTTTTCCAGGGAAACCAGGTTCATTGTTAAGGTTTGATAGAATGGATTGAATTTGTTAGGTTCTTAGTCTAGATTTGTTACCAATGCATGAATTAAGCTGGTCATTTAGTTCATTGATATTAGATTGATAAACACAAAGGAATTTAGTTTAGAGATCTGACCTAATCTAGATGAGTATGTGTCTTTGCTTGCGAGAGTATTGTCTTAGGGGCTTATGAACATATCGAATATGAACAGTAATGAATGTTTGAATTATCTAAACACGGCGGGAGTTTGTCTTTAGTAATTCGAACATTGGGATCTAATACTTCGGGAGGAGATTAGTTTACCTTTTGTCTTTCTAGTTGAGAACTATTTTCAAAGAAAATGATGCATGTTAACCTTGACCTTTAACCTGAATACCTGTGGAATTCCCAATTGCCTAGCGTTTTTGTTATTTGCTTTAAAACCATTTTTACTTTATCGTTATTGCTATTTTCTAATCAACACCATCTTTTAAATATGTTCCTAGCTTGATTCGACTTTAAACTGAGAGTCGTACATTCTTGGTCTCTGTGGATTTGATCCCTCATATACTACTTCGTTTGTTGTGCACTTGCAATGAATATATTTGGGTTAAAAAATAAGGTTAGAAAATGAAAAGATAAGGCATATTCAAAAACAAGCACAAAGAGCCTAAACCAGGTCCGCTAACTGGATTCGGAAGCCCAATTCCCAACCGCTAAATGGGAAAGACCGCCAAAAGTGGAGTCGTTTATCGGGAATTGGAAGTATGCTTGTTTCCAGCCCTCATCTTTGGTCGGGAACCCGGTGAATACCACAACTCTAATTGGACTGAAGATAAAAGAAACCATTTTGTTTGGGGACCTTCCTAATCGCCTCAAGGCGAGAAAGCGAGTGGACATCAAGTTCAAAACCGGTCTCTTCTGCAAGTGTCTGTAACCCAACCACCATGCTGTGGCAAAGCAAGACCGAGAACATGCATATCGCGTATAAGGATCTTAGACAAAGGAAATTAAAGTCCGCATTCCCTAAAGTAAACCCCAAACGCGCAACATAAACCATCCTACACTACTTCCAAATTCTCTAAAGGAGATGGAGAGATAAGCTCAACATCTGTAGGAATATGGCAGACATTCTGTAATCTTAGCAGCCCTTTCAAAGATAATCTAGAGCGAGGATGAGGGCCGAATTGCAAAAATTGAACCGGAGCAGAAGGTGGCGTTGAGTCCGACTCGGGTTGGGATGCAAATTTGCCCAAACAAATTTCCCGCGAGCCAAGCCAAGGCGATTGCAAAGGTGAGTCGAGCCGGAGTAAAGGCGGAGGCGAGGCGGGCCAAGGCAGAGTTGAATCGAGCCGAGGCAGAGGCGAAGTATACCCAAGCCAAGATGAAAACGGCCCAAAGGTGAGCCGAGCCAAGGCGTCGACAAATCAGGTGTCACTTGAGATAAGCATGACGTGAGCTGGGGGAAGGCGACAGCTGGAGCAAAGGCATCCCCGTCCCGGATTCGGGATAGGACCTGAGCCGGAGCATGGATAAAGGAGACGCTGACCCGAGCCGAAGCGTAGAGGCAGGAGATGCAACCTCGAGCTAAGACAAGGAGAGCCGGTCTTGGTGCAACACCCCAACCCGATTTCTTAACTGGCCTGACTCACGGCTCGGTTAATCCAAG
>OVBE01000431.1:0-51018 GCA_900406425.1 Iberis pinnata
TATATATAATCATTTTTATCTATAAATATTTTAGTTTAATAGATTATATACGATCCCAAGTAAATCAGTCTATATTAATTATAATTTTTGAATATTCTCAATTAATATTTATTAAAATTTACAACAAAAATAGTTATTGAAATATGCATTAGAAAAAACTTAAGAAAATCAATCATTTAAAAGAAAATTAAAACACCAATCAAATAAAAACAGTGGAAATATGTTAAACATCTAATTTATTCATTTGTATTTTCTCTCTTATAAGTTCAAAATGTATTTTTGTATCTAGTTTCACCAAAGAAACATTATCGTTTAATGTGTAAATCATGGTTGAATTCATTTACAAAAAATAGTTTTTGAGTGTATAATTCTAGAAGTTACGCGTGTAGATTCTACCTGATCGAATTTTGTACTGAAATCCTTTGTCATATGCTAAGTTAACGAAATGTCATTTACGAAAGTTTTTCTACAAAAATTAACTCTGTTTCTAATACCCACTCTTTCAAAAACAGTCTGTAAATTGTGATTCATCTGTACACATATACTTGTCCATTTGTACCATCCTCCTTTCGGGAGATAACCATATCTCCATCAAAAAATTTCTTCGAAAAAAGAGTTAATTTTATAGACTCCCCAAACGTTGTACATCCAACTTATTTTTTCATGTACTTTGTAACTCATTAGTATACCCTCCGAACTTTGACTGCTCTTTACAAGATCCCATGTACTATTCGATCTCATCGTTTTCCCCCTCCAGCGATTAAAAACGAAAATTGTGACTAAAGCTTTTCAGAAAGTGACTAAAAATTGTTTTTTTGGTTAAATTTAAATCAAAATTCTAATTTAATTTTTAACCAATCCCGATTTTCATTTCACTTCCAAATTACCAAAAGTCATTCCTTCTCTCTGCCATGTAAATATGCCGCCATGATTTCTCTACATGGACCCCGATGTCTCTCTTGTCATTTCGTCGTTCTTCAGTCTCGGGTTGGCTTTTAATTTTTGTAAGGGACCCCTTCTTTAATAATCAGATTATATGTATCAAATCTTTTAATTGGTACGTGTACTCCAGATTATACTCATGTTAATCTTTTGTACTTATGTTAATCTTTTGTACGTGTACGTGACAGTGAATGCAGAGGCCATTAATTTAAGATTTTAGAAAACTGGTTTCTAACAGGTTTGAGACTTGGTCATTTTGTTATTTGTCAGGCAGAGAGAAGGAATGGCTTTTTGGCAGAGAGAGAAAGAATGGCTTTTCGTAATTTGGGAGTGAAATGAAAACCGGGATTAGTTAAAAATGATATTAGAATTTTCGTTTAAATATAACTGAAAAAGCAATTTTTAATCGCTTTTTAAAAAAACTTTAATCGCAATCTTCGTTATTAATCGCTAAAGGGGGGAAACGATGAGATCGTATAGTACAAGGGGTCTTGTAAAGAGCAGTCGAAGTTCGGGGGGAATACTAATGAGTTACAAAGGGGGAAATAAGTTGGATGTACAAAGTTTGAGGGGTCTACTAAAGTTAACCCCGAAAAAAATGAACCTTTATCCAATTAATATTTCTAGAATATTATGCATGTTTTCAACTGCATTTACATACATGGGCAGTTCAATGGGAATGATAATAGAGGCGACTGCCTCGGATCCCTCCCCTGAACCAATAATTTTAAGATATTACAAAAAAAAAATGTATAGCTACGACCTTGCTACAGCGGATTCGTGGCTAAAAGTAAATTTGTCACGAAAAGGCTACGATCTAGCCATAGAACGTGAATTCTACAATATGTGACTAATATTTGACAAATCGTGACAAATTAGCCATGAATAGTCACGGAAATAAGCGTCGCAAACTTGCTACGACTTATTTTATGAAAAACCGTAGCAACTTAGCCACGAACGTGAAGCGTGGCTAATCCGTGACAACTTTTGCCAAAAATTTGTCACGGACTGCTTTCCGTAGCTTTTTCAGTGTTGTCAAACCATTCCATTATTGAAATAAAGCCACAGATTTTGATCTGTGAAAAATCCATGGCTTTTTTAGCTATGAAAAGCATTCTGTGACAAAACTGTGACTAATTTAGAAACTAAAAAACGCCTTCATCTTCTTCTTTTAGTTTAGAACGTATCATATTGTTAGAGAAGAAGGTAGGAGGCAATAATAGGTAGTTTTTTGTTCAAGAGAGTGGATAGATCGACGTGTAGATCCAGAGAGGAATTGTTTGACTGGAGAATTTAAGGAAGGAATAAATGCATTTATCAGTTTTTGTGTAATCAAGCTTCATATCAAGAATGAGGAACTATGTTGTGTCCTTGTTCCCAATGTAGAAATATGAAGCATCGTGACGCACAAACCATAACTCGACACCTCTATTTGAAGGGTTTTAAAGGTAACTATTATATTTGGACGTGTCATGGTGAAAATTGTTTCGATGTTGACGAGTCTTCTATGCCTAATCCTAGTCATTTTTGTAGGAGGTGAACAATCTAATTGGGAAAGTGATTTGGCTGATTATGGTGACTATGGTGGTTATGGTGGTATACAAGTTCCAATTCGAAATGCTGATGAGTTAGTTCAATATGCTGAATTAATATGAGCCAAGAACCTCCAACTGAAGATAATATTCCGCCAAATGTAGAAATGAGCATATTCAGGAAAATATAGAAGAAGATCCACATCATGATAGTGTTTTTCAAGCGTTTAAAGAAGCTAGTCAACCGTTTTATGATGGGTGTGTTGATGGATTATCACAGTTGTATTTAGCATCGCATATGATGAACATAAAGACGACGAAAAATATGAGTGAGGGATGTGTTGATCAGTGGACATCGACAATAAAACGTATTCTTCCACAACCAAATAGAGCTCCACGTTCATACTATGAGACAAAGAAGCTGACGCATTCACTGGGATTACCGGTAGTAAAGGTTGATGTTTGTGAGGACAATTACATGCTTTTTTGGAAAGGGGATGATCTAAATCTTATGCGTTGTCGAATCTGCAAAAAAGACAGGTATTACCCCAACAATGGAACTGGGAAAAATAAAGCAAAGAAACGAATGTTTTATCTACCTATTGCACAAAGGTTATCGCAACTATACCAAATGGATAAAACAGCAAGTGAAATTCGATGGCACGCAAAGCATATTTCTCCAGAAGGAGAAATGCATCACCCATCGGACGGTAAAGCGTGGAAACATGTTAATCAGGTATATTATGAATTTTCTGGAAAAAGAAGAAATATATATCTTGGTTTGTCAATAGATGGATTTAACCCAATTGGTATTAATGGTGAGCCACACTCAGTTTGGACAGTTATAGTAACTCCTTATAATCTCCTGCCCGACATGTGCATGAAAAGAGAGTACTTCTACTTAGCAATTTTGGTTCCTGGCCCAAAAAATCCTAAGAAAAGCCTTGATATTTATCTCCAATCATTGATAGAAGAGTTACAAATGTTATGGCGTGATGGTGTCCAAGCTTATGATGTTTCTAGAAAGCAAAATTTAACAATGAGAGTTGCTTTGATGTGGACGATAAGTGATTTTCCGGCCTATGGAATGATTTCTGGGTGGATGACGCACGGTCGACTATCATGTCCGTATTGTTTTGATGATACTAATGCATTTTTGTTACGACATGGAAGGAAATTTAGTTGGTTTGATTCTCATCGGGTATTCTTGCCTTGTAATCATCCATACAAGAGAAATTTGACAGCATTCAGACGAGGTAATCGGTTCAAGAAACACCTCCACCATGGTTAAATGGACAAGAAATATTGTATCAAAGGATAAACCAAATTGACGGAGTAAATGAAACTGTTCAGTGTGGAGGAAATGGAGACAAGAATCTGGGTCTAACAATTGATGGATATGGAGATTACCATAATTGGATAAAGAAAAGTATATTTTGGGAACTTTCGTATTGGGAAAATCTCCTACTTAGGAACAATCTAGACTTCATGCACATCAAGAAAAACTTTTTTGAAAATCTGATCAACACTGTGTTTAATACACCTAAGACAAAAGACAATATTAAATCTAGACTCGATCTTCCACAGATTTGTAACATACCAGATTTAGAGATTGAAGAAGACGGAACAGTTCCTATTCCGATCTTTAGATTATCAGAAGAAGGGAAGAAGAATTTCCTCTCATGGTTGAAGAAAGATATTAGATTTCCAAATGGATATGCTTTGAATTTTAGTAGATATGTTGACGAAAACTCTGGCAAGTTATTTGGACTTAAAAGCCATGATTGTCATGTGATCATGCAACGCTTGCTTCCATTTTAGTTTCTAGAGCTTTTACTAAAGAATTTTCATACGGAAATTTCTAGTAATTAAGTGGAAATAGTACTTAAATATATATATTTGTATGATTTTATATAATTTTTATATGAGAAAAATTAACACGCATTGATATACAGACATTGCAGTTTTCTTTCGAGATATTTCCACCATACTGTTAAAATTTGAAGATGTGGACATTTTAAAGGAGAATATTGCCTTGAAATTGTGTAATTTGGAGAAAATATTTCCTTCGTCGTTTTTACGTCATGGAACATTTACCTGTCCACCTACCTGATGAGGCTGCTTTATGTGGTCCAGTGCAGTACAGATGGATGTATCCTTTTGAGAGATACATGTACCATCTGGAAAAAAAGTAAAGAACAAGGCACAAATTGTAGGGTCCATTGTTGCACAGTGTGTTCAAGAAGATATTTTATATGCCACACAAAAATACTATGGAGAAGAGGATAACGATTCAATTGAATAAGGTCATGCATAAATTAAATTTACCTACAATTATCCAGATGTTTTAGATATGTTTGAACATGTTGGGCATGTTGGTGGAAAAGGGAAAAATGCATGCTTAAATGACAAAGACTACAGTATTTATGTTGATCAGTTGTGAAGAATTTGCAGACTATGAT
This sequence comes from Iberis pinnata, assembly GCA_900406425.1. Classification (NCBI taxonomy): domain Eukaryota; kingdom Viridiplantae; phylum Streptophyta; class Magnoliopsida; order Brassicales; family Brassicaceae; genus Iberis; species Iberis pinnata. The sequence goes on from OVBE01000431.1 coordinate 4,937, forward strand.
AGGTATATCTATTATAATTACATATATATTATTAACCTTATAATATAAAATGATTATATTTTACAGGATGTTTGAAGAGTATATGAAACTTAGCCACCCAAATATAACAGAAGATGCACTAAATCGATGTAAAGACAAACATTATGCCCAGTGGTGCAAAGATTATGTGAGTTCATTTCTAACAATTTTAACGTATATGTATCATGAAAATACTTTAATCTTTAGTGACCATATACAGATAAACGATGCATCACATAATTTTGATTTTTCATTGTGGATGTTGGAATTTTTGAAAGGTCCAAGATGCAATTACATATATTTTCCTATGTACTCCACTCGTGGGTACCGGTTTCACACTAACAGTCATGGACATAATAAGAGACGCAAAACTATGTAGTTTGTGTAAGGGTACGACGGAAACAATTTATTATGGTCTTATAGAAGAAATATTGATGATCGATTACCATGGATCAGTTGGACTTAAAGCTATGATTTTCAAGTGCAGTTGGTTTGATACCACTAAAGGTATTGGATTGCGTAGACACCCTTTCGGTGGTGTAAATGACCCCCTTGTAAACGGTATGGAAAGTATGACCCTTATATATTAGCAAGTCAATGTGACCAAGTATGTTACATTCCATATCCGCAAGTGGGTCAATCCAGAACTCAAGACTGGTGGGCGTGTACTACGGTATTGCCAAGAGGATATCGTGAAAATATCGAAACCTCTTTGATAGCTTACAAGATGATACATTTGAACATGTTTTTACACCTACTGCAATGGTTCGAGTTAACTCTCATGTTGTGTCTTATGCAAGTGACTATGACATCAATGTGTACGAGGGATATGGTGATGATAATTCAGAGGAATCATCTAGAGATTCTTATTCTGATTCTTCTTCGGAATAATTGTGACGATTGTATTCGAACATTTCATGATTTAGGGATTCCTTGTATTTTGGGGTTTTAACCCTCGCTTGAACATCGTACCACTTTTATTTTTCAAAATTAGTATATTTCTAGTCTAATATTGACATGAATGCAACTAATAACCCCAAAACTACAAATAACCCCAAAACTTTAAAATTACTATATTTATAATCTAATATTGACACGAATACAACTAACCCAAAAATTTGAAATTTATTATATTTCTAATATAATATGGACATGAATACAAACCCTAATCCTAAACATACAAATAAACATAAAATTACAATTAACCCCAAATCCCTAAAATTTATAAAACCTCCAAACCCCAAATATGGTGTATGTTTTCGAAAAAAGGCAAAGCCACAGACAGTTTTCGTGGTTATACATGGCTATATATCAATTTTAATCAACGTTTAGCTACAACTAGTCACGGATTTTATCGTGGCTACGTTAATTTCGAGAAAAAGGCAAAGCTACGAATTACTTTTTGTGGTTAACTGTGGCTATGTTCATTTAACCTAAACACGCGATTGGACTCACTTCACTTAACATTTTCATTTCAATTACTGTTTCTTTCTATCACACGGCGATTCTCATTGTTCTTCTCAAACTTCGGTCAAATCGCCTCCGCATGTCTCTCACACGGCATTCTTTCTTCTTCTCTGTTGTTGTCTCTCCTCAGGCCTTCATCTCTCACACGGCGATTCGTCTTCTTCTGTGTATGAGGTAAATTGCTCTCTCATCTATGTTCGTCTCTCATTTGTGTTTCTCTCTCCTCTGTGTTCATTTCTCTCGATCTATCCTTCATGTATATGTTTACGTTTTCTATCGATTAGTTTTTCTTCTGATTAAGGTTTTTTGTTTATGTCGGGTTTTGATTTGAATAGTTTATAGATTAAGGTTTCTGAGAAGATCATTTTTGTCTTATGGTTTTTATCTGTCTTATGCGTTTATGTGTTAATCTCTTTCCAGTATACATGTTCGTTTCTCTTGATCTCTCCTTCTTGTATATGTTTACGTTTTCTATCGATTAGGTTTTTGTTCTGATTAGGGTTTTTGTTTTTGTTGGGTTTTGATTCGAATAGTTTGTAGATTAAGGTTTATGTAAACATGTTCTTATACATGTAATAATCTCTTTCCAGTATACATGTTCTTATGCATTTGTGTTCATATATGTCCAATATACATGTTCGTTTAATCAAATGTCCATCTCTATCTTATGCATTTATATGTTAATCTCTTTCCAGTATACATGTTCTTATGCGTTTATGTGTTCATATATGTCTAGTATACATGTTCTTTTAATCAATAGTTCATCTATGTCTTATGCATTTATATGTTAATATTTGTCCAATATACATGTTCTTATGCGTTTATGTGTTCATCTCTGTCCTTTCAGTTTATGACTTAATTTTGTGTTTTATTTTAGTAGTTTAGTAGTTTATGACTTAAATGTTCATCTATGTATTATGTTTGTATTGATTTGAGAAATTTAGTACCTTGTATCTATATTTTTTACTTGTTCCTATTTGTTTATTTCTTTTGCAGCTATGGCAGGAAGAGGGAGAAAAGCCAATAATCGTCAAAGTCACACTCCATCTCCAACACCAATCAGTCCTTCTCAAACTCCATCTTCTGGTTCTTCACATCGCTCTCAATGGATCACTCCTCCTGGTTCTAGTGGACTAAGACAAAGACAAGCACCTCCTCCACTTCCACCTCCACCACCTGAAATTGCTCCTGAACATGTTCCTCAAAATGGTGCAACTCCTCACAGCCTCGAAGCTCTTCTCAATGCACCCGGTAGAAGAAACCAACCGCACCTACATCCAATGAAGCTAAATGGAGCCCTATGGTATGTTTTATAAACTTTACTTAGAATTCTTGTATTGTTTAGTATTGTCGTCTAATTTCAATTTAAGATTGTTGTCATGTTTCTTTGCAGGTTTGGAATCGATCTTCAAGTAACCAAATCCATCAGAAACACATGGCAGAACAACTTCATGGGCCCTTGGTGGAACTGTTCAATGGTTCCAGATTCGAAAAAAGATGAATGGTGGCAAGATTTTGTGGTAATTGTTTTAATTTTCGTAATGTTATTTCTGTTTTTGATTTACATTTTCTGCCTTTAGTTATGTTATTTATGTTTCCTTTTAAAGCAAAGCTATTATTGGAATCCTATTCACCATAATCGTGTACACCACTTCTGGAAGAAGGAGCATTTGGACTCAATTCGAGACATAATCAGTAAGAAGAAGAGAGATGGGAAGGAGCCTAAGTATATCAGTGATGAACATTGGGTGGAGATGCAAGAGCAGTGGGATACAGAGGAGTGTATTGATCTGTCAAAAACGAACTCCGAGAACCGACTCTCTGATCCAGATGGTCTTGGGCCACACAAGCATTGTGCTGGTCCAGTGGGATTTGCGAAGATTTCCCATGATATGATAAGTGTTTTAACCCTTTTTTTCTCTGATTAGTTTAAGTACTTATTGCCTCTGATTGGTATTTGTTTTCATTGTTATTCTCTGCTTAGTTAGTTGCCACTGTTTTTACTAAATCTGGTTTTTTACTCTGTTATATTTATTTGTCCATTTTTCCTAGTTTGATAGTCCATGTTTGTGGTTTAACATTTGTCTCTGTTTTAATTTTTTGTCTATTTTATCTGGTTTGGTTGTACTTGTTTCTTTGTATGAATTGGGTTGCTTGTTGAATCTGTCTTTTGAATCTTCTTATTTCTTTTGTAGAAGATGAAGTTTGGTTCAACAGAGGAAGCTGCTTTTACTGACATTGTGTGCAAGACGCGCACAAGACCAGATGGCCACCTTCATAAACCCAAAGGCAGAGATCATTATTAATGATGTTGAGAAACAAGCAACCCAAGCAGCAAATCCAGATGGTGGCAGCAATAGTGGTGAGTCCACTATCATTCCTTCTCCTAGCCTCATCAACCAGGCCTACTTGAAGGTAGTTTCTTGTTATTTCCTTTTGTTCCAACAATTTCATTAGTTTTGGATGCTATTTGTAACATATTTGATTTAGCTTGTTATTGTATGATCTGTTTGGTTTTGGCAGAGGGTTAAACATAAAAAAGGTGTGTGTATGGCCTTGGTAACAGCCAATACCAGAATATCGATCCCGCAGAGCCGCCACCGGCTTCTCTGGTTTGTAACATCGATATTGAGTTGTGGGTTGCTTCACTTGAGGCTAGCAATAAGAGCGTCAACAGCAATGTCGAGGCCATACTTGTGATGCAGAAGATCATTCTTCATAACATTGGCTATGATCCAGTGACAATGAACCCTTCTCCGAATGCGGCTGCGTCAAACACGACACCACCACCACAGCTGGCTCTGTTGGAAATAAGCGCCATCTCAATGAGGAGGAAGAAGAAGAAAATGATGAAGAACAAGTTTAATAACAAGTTTTAATTAATGAATGAATGTAATGTTTTTTAGTTATGTTAATATAAGTTTTTGGAAGTTGTCTGTCTTCAAAACAATGTAAAACTTTTAAAGTTTAGTTATGTAATGTAAGTGTTTTTTAGTTCTGAAATGCATATTGAAGAGTTATTATTTGAACAAAAACAAAATGAATATACAAAAAAATAATAATGCGGATTGAAAGAATGTCACGGATAACCACAAATAAGTCGTGTCAAAATAACATATAGCCACGGATAAACCATGACAATCCGTGACTACTACGGCTACGGATTATCACGACTTATCCGTGACAAAAATCTACGAACAGCCACGAGTAAGTCGTGGCAATTTCGTTAAGGATATCCACGGTACATCTGTGACTATATTTGCTACGAAAAGATATGTAGCTACGTCGTGGCTGTAGGGGTTGTGGCTACTCGTGAAATTTCGTGACTAGAGCTAGCCACGAAAGGTCACGGTTTATCTGTGACCTTATTTTCCACGCTTCAATCGTGGCTATGGCATAGTTGTGTAGTTTGTGGCTAGTTGTGACAATCCATAACTAGTATAGCTACGGATAGCCACAGATTAATTTAGCTACGACACTAGAATTCGTAGCTAGTCTGTAGCAAATGCTTGATATAGCCACGAAATTATATCTATAGCCACAGAGTCGTCTGTGGCTATACGCTGTTTTTTGTAGTATATATTTAAAAGAAAATGTATTTTGTTCTTAAATAGTGATTTAAAAGTAAAAATAATAAATAGTTATTTTTATTTTTTATATTTGTAAAAAATATAATAAAAATATAATACATCAATATTTGATTAATTTATTTTTAAATTTTTTAATAAATTAAATTTATGGGGTTTGAATTTTGTTTTTGCTCGGAAGTCCCTAAAATTTGTGAGCCATCATTGTTTACATCACTCTCAAAAGTTGTAGCAAAACTTATTTCAACAAACTTAGAAGGCTTCGTTCTTTGGTCTCTAAATTTCCACTAAACTAGCAACAAATTGAGTTCTAACAAATCCACCATCCGTTTTGACAAAATATGTTTAGAGAGATAATCAAAACCGTCGTTTATTACGTTCTTTAGTTTAACCTTTTATACAAGCATGAGTTAGTTGCCCTAAACTTCTGACCAATCACAATACTATATTTAACAAAGAATTAGATTAGGAAACTATTCTAATCATCCTAATACTCTCCCTTAAGATGGAGCATGTAAGTTTCGAATGCCCATCTTGAATTGAAAGTCGGTGAACTCGCTTCGGCCGAGAGCTTTAGTGAGAATATCAGTGAGTTGTTCCTTGGAGGAGACATGTTTGGTGGAGATGACATTCTTCAGTATTTCATCCCTTACGAAATGACAATCAACTTCAAGGTATTTAGTTCATTCATGGAAGACCGGATTGGCGCTAATTTGAATGGCATATTTATTATCACAATGAATCGACATCGGTTCTTTATGATCAAACATGAGATCCAAGAGAATCTGTTTAACCCATTTAATCTCTTTCGAAACGGATTCATTGCGCGGTATTCAGCCTCAGTTGAGGAACATGAAATTGTTCCTTGTTTTTTCGTTTTCCACGATATAGGAGATGAGCCTAACTAGACGAACCAGCCGGTTAATGATTTCCGGGTGAGTGGACAAGCTTTCCAATCAGAGTCACACTAGCCGGTAAGATGAAGCGATGATTCTGGTCGTAAGAGAATTCCCTGTCCCAAAGTGCCCTTCAAGTAACGGACTACCTTCATCGTAGCTCCCCAGTGGGCTTCATTAGGAGATTGCATATATTGCGATAAGATGTGAACCGAGTAGCAGAGATCGGGTCTGGTGGCCAGCAGATAAATTAAATGTCCATTGAGGCGTCTATAAGGCTGCGGATCAGCTAAAATAGGAGCCGATTCTAGCGATAAACGATGATTTTGATCAATTGGAGTTCCTCTTTTTAATCACATTCGAGAGATCTTTAGCGTTTTCGCGAGTTGCAATTGAAGAACGCAGTTTTGGATCAATAGTCTGTTAAATCCAGCCCACCAATAAATGATTGTTCGCAGTCCAATCCTCTGCGTTTGGAGAATCCGCAGCTGGTGTCGGGATAGAACCATCAAGGAAACCGAATTTCTTGCGAGAGCTAAGAGCAATTCGGAGATTGAGAGCCCACTCATCATAGTTTGTACCAGTGAGTAGGGGTTGAGAGATAACCGCACTAGGATTATCATTAGCCGTAAGGTCGTAGGGTGAGATGGTTTTGTGAGTTACATCCGCCATTGCTAAGAGATAGCGATGAAGAAGAGCCTATGTATTGTAAAAAAAAATCAGAGGAAAAAGAGATTGACCGAGGGGCGTGAAAGAGATTAGAGAAGAGATCAAATCAAGAAGAAATTGCGGGGCAAAGGATTCACTCAAGCTTGTTCATGCTCTAATACCATGACAAAATATGTTTAGAGAGATAATCAAAGTCGTCGTTTATTACGTTCTTTAGTTTAACCTTTTATACAAGCATGAGTTAGACCATCTCCAACTCTACTTTAAAATTTACTCTAAATTTAGAGTAACTCTAAATTGATGTTTGCTCCAACTCATAACTCTAAATCTTACTCTAAAAAAGAATATTCTAAGAATATTTTATTTGAAATTTACTACTAATTGTGAATTGTAACCTATATTTTTAATTTTTACAAATTGATCATAAATGTTTTGTTCTTTGCAAAAAATAATAAGAACTACAAATATAATATAAATAAAATATTATATATTGTTAAAACAACATTACATCATAAAACAATAAAACATAACATATTTTGGTTTAATTATTATCATTAGTGTATTTTTCCAAAAAAGATCAGTTAACGCATTTCGAAGTGAGAAATGAGCTTCTTTATCTTTGATTTTTCTAAATCGATTAAGAAACTCTTGAAAACGAATACTTTCTTTCTCTGTTTTTTTGACCTTTACGAGTAGAACTTCTCTTCCAACTTCAATTGGGGCATTAAGATCACGCTCATCCTCGATTATCATGTTATGAAGATTTATGCATGTGGTCATTATATCATGTAATATAATTTTTTCCCAAAAACGAACCGGACCTTTCCCAATAGCAAAGCGCGATTGCAGATGTTCGTGCATGTATTCAAGCTCAACAAGCACAAATTGTACAAAAACGGAGAGCTCAATAAGAAGATGAACAACTTCTTCATTCAATAAGTTCATTTGGACTATATTTAATATTTGTGAGGACACAAGAGTGATTTACCGCATTTTTAAGAAAAAATGTCAATGTGGTAAAATTTGTGTGTTTCTTTTATTTTGTTGTTTTGTGTGTTTTAAAATTAAGTGACTAGTATAATTGCTTAAATTCATATTTATCTTTTTATGTTACTATTTATTTTGTAGTTTTAGGTTTATATTATTGTGTTGTTTTTGTTTTTGTATTGAAAATTAATTTAGCAACAAAATAACAAGATATAACAATAAAGGACCACTTTGTAAATAAAATAGTTCAACTCTAAATCTAGAGTAAAATTTAGAGTTACTCTAAATTTAGAGTAAAAAAGGGAAAACTCTAAATTTAGAGTGAGATTAAGAGTTGAGTTGGAGAGCATTTTACTCTAAATTTAAGATTTATAGTAGAGTTGGAGATGCTCTTAGTTGCCATAAACTTCTGACCAATCACAATACAATATTTAACAAAGAATTAGATTTGGAAACAATTCTAATCATCCTAATACGTTTTAAATTAAAATAATACTTTTTGCAATTAAAGAGTTTCGGTCTTCTTAAAGTATAGCATGTGAAATGATTTTTGCCAATATTTCAACTTCATCTCAATGTTTCTTCCTCCAACTGATTTTTTTAATCAATGCTTGGTATTAAACAATATAATTGTTGGAAAGAGTACAATTAAATTATTAGCAAATTTGTACAAGAAGTTAACAAATTTGTCCAAATATAATTGTTGATTTTAGATATGACTGTTGATTATCCTTTGAGTCTATCTTATGTTGTCAGGTCAATTACTAGGTATAGGGTATCTCTATTATGAATTCAAATTATGCGTTTAGAGATCATTTTAAGCCTAAGCAATATTAGTTTAGGATTTCGAACTAGATAATTTTAAGTTTAAGCACTTGGAAACCATGTTTTTATCTTCTCTCAATAGTAGATAATACCGTCGAATAACTCAATCACTAAAATTTCTAATAGATTCAAAATGTGACTCATTCTTCAGCAGGGTAAAAAAAGATAATTAACAATTTTGCATTTGAAATAATTGATTTCTAACACAACAACTCTTCCTAGGAAACTAATAGACCACAGCCACTTGGTTAAATTAAAATAAGTTTTTATATATTTTATTTATACTATTGTTTGTTTACCTTAACTTGTATTATAAAATTTAAGTTTCTATTAGAAAAATATATCATTTGTACGTGAATATAGTCAAATTAATTACGTTCACTTTTGTGTTCTTCTTTTCTTCCAAGTCCTTTAAGAATCATGATAAACGGAGTTACATTTTCGTAGAAGATAGTTTTTTCACATTTGATCTTTGGATCAAAACTGACTACTCTAATATTTTTGATCTCATAAAAAAATACCAGAGATGAAAACCGTTAGATTATTTACTCGTTTTCTTCGTAGAAAATTTGTTTACATTGGTTATATATGCATTCACACAACTATTTTCTAAAAGAAAAAGAAAAAGGAAGAAGTCAAAACACGTGTAGATAAATAAGTACCAAATTAGTCGGTTCGAACTATAGCACACGACACTCAATTTAAGTCCAAACAATTAATGCAAACATACATGAGAACAAAGCTAATTAAATTGATGAAATCTGCAACAAACTGGAGTATAATATAACAACAAGACTGGTTCAATATCATGACTTTAGATTCATACTATAATATGATACGTTGATATATATTATAAATATATCGTACGTTAGGACAGTTGTAGTTTATTTTGTTTTTACATATCAGCCTATACTAATTGAATTATGGTTTTGGCTTCATTATAATTGGTTTATAGTATTATGAAAGACTTCCTAGTTTTAATAGCTTTTGATCATAAATTAACAATTTGACTTTTTAAAGTCTATTGATTTTGTACTCTTAAGATATTAGTCTTTTTGACCAAATTGATTCAAGTAGACAAAGAAAAGAATAAGGATTCGATCTCTCCAATAGATGGCGAGACGTCGTAATCATCATATGAGCATATGGACTAAAATGTGTAATATTGATATTGGTTATTTCAATGAAATTTTGAGGAAATTGCTCCAACTCTTCACTAAGCACTATCCTCAAATCGTAACCATATTGTAAATTAATTATATAAAAAACATTTTGGCTGTTTCAAATGTTTAAAAAACTAGATTATGTCCTCATTTACAATATATAAGTAATTTAATGTCGTCCGAATCATGATGGCTCGAAGATTTTCAAAGTGAGCTTCCGAGCAAAGTCAATTATTGTAAGGAATTTGCGCCTCGACCAATTTAAGGGTTTGAAATATGTTTTTAAATATAATAGAGTTTTTTAGGTTTCATCAAAAATCGATTTATGTTTCAAAAATAATATCAAACTTTTCAACCAAAAATACCACTAAAATTTTTCTTAAAAAATACCACAAACATAAAGAATAAATTTTTAGCGGTTTAGAATTTAAAATTTTGGATATAAATTTATTATTTTTTATTTAAGTTTAGGATTCTTAAATTTTACAAAAAAAATTTAGGTTTGTGATCTAAATTTGACGATTTAAAGTAGTATTAGTTTTGCGATACTTTCGAAAAAATAATTTAGTAGTATTTTTAAATAAAAACTATTTTAGTATTTTGGGGAAAATAATAATAAAATGAATTTTTTTTTACTAAAAATATAATTTCTCCCGAAAAAGTATATACTATTTATCAAAGACGACTTTTTGAAACCCTTATATTTCACCTAAAATATACATGTCCACTTTTCCTTCACCAAACATAACTTTTCTTTATTATGCAAAAATTTAATGTGAATTTATAAATCAATATAATAAAGAAATATATTGATAAATAATCCCTTTTCGGATAGATTTGTTAAGTAAATATGCTTCTTCTTCTTTTTTGTCACAAGTAAATATGCTTTTGAGTTAAATTTGTTTAATCGATACACCAGATTAAATTCTAAACATGACTTTCCAAAATCTTAAATTTGACCAATTGTACTGTAAAAGCTGGCCATTCCGTTGGCTTTAAGAACATCACACTGACCTTGCTTCAACAAATGAACTATGTAATCCATAAAGAATAATATACATTATTTTGATGATTCTATATTTACGAGTATATTATATATACAAGATCTTCATGATTTTCTATTTATGAGTATAATATATATATATATATATATATCGTGTAATCGTTTCACTACAAGAAAAGAATATAAGGTATTTTTTGTCCGGAAAAACCGACAAATTGAAATCCGTCAGTAATACCGACGGGAAAACCAACGGCACAAATTTTCGTCGGTAAATTTATTGACAGAAGTCAATCCGTCAGTAATCTGTCGGTACTTAGAAGATATCGACGCACAAAACCGTTGAAATTTTGTTGATAAAACATTTTATAAATATGTGGTAATTCACACCGTCGATTTCTGTTAGTTAGGGAAAATCAGAGAGAACCTCGATTTTTCAGAGATCTCGGATTTCTGTGTTTCAAACATTAACAAGATCATAATACGAAAAACAAGCAATAAAAGTACGATTTAAGAATACGAAAAGAAGGCGAAAGAGGTTTCTTATTTTGAATCATATGATCGTGTTACAATCAGATGATAGTCTCGACCGCAAGAATCTGTCGTCAAGTATCCTAGATCTAACAACGGAAACTGATAACCTAACTGGGTCGTAGCTCGCTAAAAACGGAAAAAATAGTATAAAGCCTTAAGTATTTTGGTGTGGGGAATTGAACGTCTCTATGCCCTTTCTCTACATCTCTCTTGTATAGGCTTTAGGGTTGATCCATCTTCCTTTTCCTTCTTCTGATCCTTCGCAGAAATCTTCCTTTTCTGGTTTATTCTTTTGCATAAATCTTCCTTTTCTGGTTTCTTCCATTTTCTTCACGGCTTGTAGGACAAGCTTCGACCGTCATTGCACTTGGGCTGGATTCTCGTCTAGAATTCGTAAGTGGGCCATTATCGTGTTTTAGGCCTCGATGGGTCGTTTTACGGCTTAGGCAATTTTTACGGTTCTCAACGGCGAACCAAGCTTTCGCACGATGATATGATTGAAACTTTTCGGAAAAATTGTATCGATCGTACAAACGAGATAACATCGATGTTTGAGTTAATTTTTTATCATTTTATACGAACGCGTCCTTGTGATCGTTTCAAAGAATGACGATCTTAATCGTATAATTCTCGGTGTTTTGGCTAACCGTCATCGTTTTGTACTATTAATTTTATATGAGAAGATTTTGTGATTATTTCTAAAATCATTGGAAGTAATCATATAGCTAAGGAAACCTCAGTGTTCATGATAACTGGAACCGTTTATACGATTACTTTGCAACTTAAGCGAGTTTTATGATTTTTATTGCAAAACTCAAACGAACCTCGGAATGATACAAAACGAAAGACGATAGATATGAGGAAGTCAGCCCGCCAATTGGCTAGTTCAGCTCGCCAGTTTAGCTCGCAAGATGAATTTAGCTCGCCAATTTAGCTCGTCAAATGCATTCAGCTCGCCAGATGCATTCAGCTCGCCAAATGCATTCAGCTCGCCAGATACATTTAGCTCGTCAGCTTAGCTCGCTAGATGCATTCAGCTTGCTATATGCATTCAACTCGCCAGTTCAGCTCGCCAGATGCAATGAACTCGATAGTCAGCTCGCCATATGCATTCAGCTTGCCAGTTCAGCTTACCAGATAAAGTCAGCCCGCCAACTGGCAAGCTGAACATGCTCAGTTCAGCTCGCTCAGTTCAGCTCGCCAATTAGCGAGCAGAATTTTTCCGAAAACATATGTTAACGTGTATCGTAAATGTGTTGTCTGTAGATGGCGAAGTTTGGGACCAAAGCGTTTTTCTGTAAACAATATTCGGAGATAAAGATTTTTTCCGAAAATCGCGATTTTCTTGTTTGTTGTTCTGAAACATATCTATCCAGGTCTTTCATATTTTTGGACGTTGATTCGAGTACGCTAGCTTTGCCCCTAACATTGACCATAAGCGGATTATCTTGCCTCGTTAAAACCTTAGTGATAAGAAAACCCAGTGAGAAAAACCTTCTTGACTAAGGACAAAAGAGTGAAGAGATAATCGCATAGCTATTTGATTATTGTTATCTGATCCTTCCGAAACATATTCCTCATGATCTTTCGGAATTTTCGTGGCTTAGTATGTTTGTTCTGTTGATTGGGATGATACGACTAATGCGAATTTGAAGTTCAGATCGAGCGATTAACTTTCCCACAAAAGCTTTTAGGCATTGATTTCGTCGTGACCATTTTTGACCCCAACAAATACAAAACCTCTCCATTTCCCAACTTCACAAACAAACTTATAAATATGTCAACTCCTACTTCCTATATTCGATCATAGATGGATGGTGAAAGAATGAATCCATACACAAATCTTTTGAACGATGCATACGAAAATGGTGTTATGGAGTTCATGGACTTAGCATGTCGACAACCTGGGGCACAAAGCAGTCGTAAGTTAACGTGTCCATGTACTTTTAGTCAGTTGTCTCATAATATCAAGATAGATATAGTATGGAGCACTTGTATACCAATGGTTTTATGCCGGGATATAAGATTTGGTATTTACATGGAGAAAGACCTGGTATTGTTGCTAGTAGAAACGGTAGTGAACCAATAGGATAGAAGGACATAAAACAGAATTAGGTTTTGGGGTTGGTACGGTTCAAATGGTTAATGACGTTTATAGAGAAAATATAGAGTCGGCACAGGTTTCGAATGAAGAACCTAATTTAGAAGCACTGTGGTTTTTTGATATGTTAGACGCAACAAATGAGACATTATATAGAGGATGTAGAGATGGTCATCCACCTTTATCATCTACAAGTAGGTTAATGGGGATAAAGACGAACTATAATTTGCTTGAGGAAGTAGTTAACGCAATAGCCAATTTTGTGAGAGATATCTTGCCAGAGGATAACAATACTCCGGGTTCATATTACGAGATACAAAAACTTGTTTCTGAGCTTGGATTGTCGTGTCAGGTTATAGACGTATTGTATGATCTATTGGAGACACGACGAAAATCAGACGAGTTGTCGATATTGCCGCAAATCAAGGTATAAGAATAGAGGCCGTATAATTTCAGTGCCTTACAAGAGGATGTGGTATTTAATACTAACATATAAGCTGAAGAGATTGTATCAGTCTGAGAGAACAACTGCGGGAATGAGATGGCAAGCAGAGCATAGATTTGATGGAGAGATTACACATCCCTCCGATGCAGAAGCTTACAATTTTCCGTCATCTTTGTGTATGAACCGAGAGTTTATATTTCTCTTTGTTCTTGTACATGAGCAAAATCATCTGAAATGAGCGCTTTTCCAGCGTATGGTATGTTATATGGATGGTCAACACACGTGAAACCATAAATTGGCAATGGTTCACTAGCTCAGATTGAACCTTCTATGGACATCAATCTGGTGGTGGACTTTATAGTTTTCGGTGATTTAAATGTCGGTATACATGATGTGGACAATGAGTCTGGTGACGAATTTGAAAATAACACGGATTCTTCTACATCAAATTATTCATCATCATATGAGTAGATACAAATTAGATTCGTAATAAAATTTTATGTATTTCTACTTTTATACCTATTTTGTATTTTAAACATATATTATGAATATTTTTATTTTATTTTTAATATAATTTAAGTATTAATCATTTGGGCATATAAATATTTTGAACTCCCAAATTTAATATTTATTATTTAAATATTTTGAATAACATTTAAGTATTAATCATTTGAACATATAAAATATGTCAAACCCCAAATTTAGAGTTTCTAATGGATTACCGATGGATTCAACAATACCCATCGGTAATCCGTCGGCAATACCAACAGATAGGGTTAAATCCGTCGGCAATCCGTCGGAAACTTTCACTTTGGGGTGTGAAACCGTAAACATGTGTTTTGATATTATTTTTTTAATTACATGATTATAAAGAATATAATAAATGATGGATTGATTTATGTTTCATACTTTAAAACATAAATACAAAATTAGTGGAACGACATTTCATGAAACATGTTATCATATGATCTTTATAACCGAAAGTGTTTTATAACTTATAAGATGATCAACTGTAAAGTTTGGAAATAGAAAACATGTTATCAATTGTGTTCAATTACCAATGCATTATAACAGTTAATGTGTTATCATTCGGTTATGTTTATGAATGAATCCCTAAACTAAACCCAAAATGAATCTCTAAACCAAACCCTAAAAAGTTTGGTCAAAAACCGAAGGATTACCGACGACTTTCAAGGAACCGTCGGTAATCCGTCAGTAAGTTCGACATACAATCCATTATTAATCCGTCGGAAGTCATTAGTTTTTCCCGCTTCATTTTCCCAAAAAAATTGGAGATCGGTGAAAATTCAATGTTTTAAAAACTAACGGATTATCGACAAGTGTATAGAAACTGACGGATATGTCCATCGGTTTTTTAGATATATATCCGAAAACCGGACTATATCTTCTTTACTTTCCCGTGAAAAACAAAGAAAATTTAGGCAGAAAAAGCTTCAATCCTCCAATATTGACCAATCAATGGGCGAAAGAAACTCAACGTAAGTTGTATTAACTAATTCTAGGATTATAGTGTTGATGAATTTGAACGGTTAGTTTAGAATTTTTGGGAAGTTTAGGGTTTTTAGGAAGTTTTGAGAATTTTCATGGATTTAGGATTGTTTGGTTTTTGTTAATTGTTAGATAGGTATTGAATGTTTTATGAGGTTTAGAATGGATTAGAAATGTTTAGGGTTTAGGGTAAATTTGGGGTTTATTGTAAATTAGGGGTTTAGTGTAAATTTAGGGTTTCATATAAATTTGGATTTTTTAATGTTTAATGTTTAGGGTTTAGGGTAAATTTAAATAAAAGTATAAAATTTAAAATATAAAATATAAAATTTAGTATAAAATTTAAAGTTTAATCGTTACATTAAAATTTTAAATTGTAAAGTATAATCATTTTTAAAATTTAAAGTATAAGATATAATTTTATATTTTTAATCATTATATAAATTTGATACTAATATTAATTTGAATGACTGTAATCTCAATAATTACGGTCGATTCATGTTTACCGAGGGAACTTTTCATTATGCTACATATGTAGCAGGTTCCTCTTTTGCCACTCAGGTGTTTGAGTCTCAGGCACCGCCCTATCAGCCACCTTTAGCACCACCCTACCAGCCACCTTCACACCATCAGCCCCCATAGCCACAACGGCTATCTTTGGATGAGCTTTTGGTTCAACGGGGACGTGAGCGGTTGCCGGTTTTGGATTCATATGGCAGAGAGGGGACGACATGGTTTCCGGCTTAAGATAATGGGATCATGAAGTGCATCAAGAAAATTATGCACAATCTTTTGGAAGTAGCATACCCAAAGTTTATAGACATGCCGAACAAGGATAAGGAATGTTGGTTATACTGTTTCGCGGTAAGAAAATTATAAAATTTATTCTTTACAAATAAATTTTAACAATATTAACTTAAATATATACTTACTAAAATTAAAACATTAAATCATATAGCAAGAATTCAACTGGGATCCTGCCATTACCGCTTCAGTGCGGAAAGAGTTCAGGAGTAAAGTGACCAGGACTTACACCAACCATTTGTATTCGTGGAAGGAATTCTTGTTCACCACGGGAAAGAAGCACAAAAGCATTCCCGCGATTCTTCTTACGGACTTCATAGAGTATTGGAATCAAGACGGGACTAAATATTTATCTACAAAGAACAAGAAGAACCGATATAGCGAACATGAAGGTAGGGGATGTTGACTAGCAACTCTGGTGTCAGGAGTTCGTACACCTGACAGTCTGATCTGGTATGATTTAAAACTTTAATATAGTAAATTTTTTGTTTCAATCAGTATATACTATATAATTAAATTTTTAATGTTGAACAGAGGAGTAAGACTGGTCATGAGTCGTCACCCATGGAGATTATAGAGGATATCCACACAAACAAGACGACTGGAGAAATTCATGACCAGCTAGCTCGGGAGTTGGTCGAGACGTCTAAAAAATATCTCGAGGAGATCCAGTCTAGTTAGACATCTGATGATGGCGACAACATCCCTATTGAGACGTAGTATGAAGTAGTGACTCATGTAAATAATATTTAAATTTAATTACATACTATTGCATATTATTGATACTAATACAATATTGTTTTATGTTTTTTCAGTCTACGAAGAAGTCCAAGGGCCGCATGTTCAGGTTCGGAAACATGTCCGACTATTGCTTTCCAGGATCAGGATCCCGAGCTGCAAGGAATCCTTACTGAGATGAGGAGCTGAAGAGGAATGACGCGGAGATGGCGACAATGTAAAAAAGAGATGGAGGAGATGAAGGCTGCACAAGCGGAGCGCGACGTTCATATGGAGGAGATGAAGGCTGCACAGGATGAGATGGCAATTTTTAGGACATGTTTTAAAGACTAGATTGATATATTTTTCGTTTTATATTATTATTACTATTTTAGAATTATAAAAATTTTAGAATTTTTATAAATATTTGATTTTAAGTTTTATTAATATTTTGAATTTTATTTTAATTTTATTTAAATATATTTAATATAAATAAATTATTTTTATGAATATTTTATTTTTATTTTTTCTATTCCGTCGGAAATTCTTTGGTATAAACCGACGGAATAGCGACAAGATATAACCGACGGATTACCGACGGTTATCTATCTGACAGATATTATCGTCGGTTATTCGTTGATTATATCCCGTCGATATTTCGTCAAAAATACTGACGGGTTTACCGAAATATATTCATTACCGACTATTTGTAATCGACGGACAAAATTCGTCAATAAACCGTCAGTACTATTTGTTTCCGACATATTTGTCAGTCGAATTATCCGTGTTTTCTGATAGTGTTTGCTTACCTCGAATTATTTCATAACATTGTTGAAATATCCTCAAATCAGCAACGTACTATATATTTATAAAACCGAGTTTAATTATTGAACGAGTTAGCAAGTGCAGCGAAGTACAAGGAATAACATCATGTAATTTTACTCTAAATTTATAGATTGGCTAACTGATCATGTAATGGTTTGAATCTTTGTGTGACCATTTTCATGCAATAAAAGTTCAATTCCAGCCAAGTGTTTATGACAATTGATGATGTATAATTTGTGCAGATATTAAAATAAGTTTGCAGTATAAATAAAGGTTTATGATGTTTAAAATCTTCTCCAGTTGGTGATTTGTTTTATTCTTTGTAAAAAGAGAAGTACTTTAGAAAATTTCTCTTATGGTGGATATAACTAGTGCAATTTTATAAATTTGGTAGTTTTATTTTTTATTTTGAAAATATATTTATTTTTTATTTTTAAAAATATATTTTTATATGAAAATAGATATTTTTGTTTATTTACATGAATCATTCATCCGGAGTCGTGCCTATAATATTACCCAAAAAGCATTTTTTCCAAGCGCCGCATCATATAAATATTTTGCGAGGCCCCGTTTTTCGTTATTTAAAAATGTTAGTCGTAAAAAATTCTATTCCGCTTCAAATTTAGTCTATTTATTCACTAATAGATTTTATTGATTTTAGATATTTTTTTTAACTGAATTGTCAATTTTATTTCGATAAAAATGATCATTTTAATTTGTTGTCTTTTTCCTCTTAATAACTTTTGGTTTATAACATTTTATATTGTTAACTAACTTAATTTTTTATAATTATTTATAAGGTTTTAAAATTATCTTCACATTTATTATATTTAAAATAATGTAACTATATACATAAACATAAAAATAATTTTCTTACTAAATATTTATTATTTTAATATAACAATCTTAATATATGTATATATATGTACTATACAAAATATTTAACATATTTATCATATATATATATATATATATATTTAATTTAAGTTATTTATTAAATAAATATTTCAATTTAACTCTAAATATACTCGAATATTTTCTTAAGCCTCAAAAAAGCTAGGCACGACACTCATCATTCATATAAATAATTTAACATTTATACGAATAAACAAAACTGAGAGTCTAAAATATATAAAAAGTTAGTGTCCTATTATCCATACCTTGTGGCCCCTTTTTCCGAACCATTACCCAAATATTTTGATGTTCTTGTTACTTATTTCTTATTTTTTTACCTTTTTTGTCAACTATATTATATTAGATTAAAAAGAAAACAAATCCATAAAGGATATTACAAATTCCACTAAGGAGAAAATACAGGCCCACAAGAGGCAAAGGCTTTCATAATGAGAGTTTACAACTACTCCTAAGTGGAGTGAAAGAAGTCCCGAAGGACCACGGTTTGTAGAAAGATATAACTTTCTAAACCGATAGAGGATAATCCGATAAGACGGGTAAGTTCGTACCGAAGAAATACCCGATCGAGCTTGCTTCTTTCTATCTAGATATAATAAGTTGACAAAGAGACAAAATAAAATACAAGAGAAAGTAAAACTTAGACCAGCGAAATAAACATAAAGAAATGGGCCAAACAAAAGTGAAATTGGCTTGACCCAAAATAGAGACAGGCCCAATTCCAGACCCAAAGAGATTTTAGTCGCCCTAATCGCACTTCCATTCACTCCGCCGCCGACACGAAAGTTGTTCTTGTTACTTTTTTTTCCCAAAAAACTACTTGATTAACTTATGAAAGAATCATCATTGTACAATAGAGATTATAATAAGAAAGGAGGTTGAGAATAGAAAGAAAATAAAGAACCACTACTTAATTGTTGCTTTGCCAGAAAATCTGCACATCTATTAGATCTTCTTGAAATCCAATCAAACTTGATCTCTTCAAACTTCAATGCCCACCAATTCACCTCTCTAATCCAATTTGTTGCTTCAAAAGAGATTGATTTTCCTATTAAAAGACTATGTAGAACTTGATTGTCTCCTTCAAACATTACCCTCCTATGACCCTTAGACCAAGCTTGTTACATTATGATTAAGAGTGCTTGTAATTCTGCCTCTAAAACTGTCTGGACATGAAGACCAGTTGCATGGCCTGCTCCCTTAAATGTCCCAATAGCATCTCGGGCCACCCAGCCAACTGTTGCTGCTTGTTGGGAACCATTAAAACTTGCATCATAGTTGTATTTGATCCAGCTAGGACCGGGTCTCGTCCAAGTTGAGCCATACTCCCTTGCTGAAAAAGCTTTTCAAGAAGTTGTTTCTTGAGAAGTAGTTGAACACAGATTAAGAGCTATCCAATCTTCTGCATCAGCACCTGCAAAATGAAGAATATTCTCCCAAGTAACAAGTTTTTGATTGAAAAAAAAATTATTTCTAGCCTTCCATAAACACCAGATAATGTATAAAGGGAACAAATGTAAGTTATTAGATTGATTAGGGGAAATACAGTCTAGCAGACTTATTAACTTGTCATGAAAACTTATGTAAGGATCAAGCAAGTCTAGAGAAGCAGAATTGATACTATTCCAAACTGAGTTTGTTTCTGGACAAAGAAAACATATATAATGTATTGTTTCAGATTGATGACAACGTAAACAGAGTCCCTCTTGTACAATATATCTCCTTCTAAGTTCAGCACCTACAGGAAGAATATTAGATAAAGCTTTCCAAAAGAAATGCTTTATTTTGGTGGTATGTTATTTTTCCATATTTTTTGTTTCAATAAAACTACAGGCTCAGAATCCATGGGAGAGTTAGAATTAGGGTGTGTAGCTACCCAATAGCCTGATTTCACAGAATAATGACCATGAGAAGTGTAATGCCAACCTATGGCATCAGTACAACTAGCTCTGGTAAGCTTGATGGACAAGATTGTGGGAATCTCCTCAGTAGCAACATACCTATGTAACTTTGTGGGATCCTAGTCATGAGACAGGGGATCAATAAGATCAGATATTTTGTCAATCTGACCAGAAGCATAACCTCTCTTTCTGGGAGGTCTAGGAGGAGTTACAAGAAGCCAATTATCATACCAAACCCTTTATGTTTCCCCATTACCAACTAGAACTCTTAAACCTTGTTGTAAAAGATCACAGCCCACTAGTATTGATTTCCAGCCATAAGAGTGTTGTGTACCTAGATTATCATGTAAAATAGTTGTTCTAAGATAGTATCTACCTTTAAGTAATCTTGCTAAAAGGGACTGTGGATATTTCAACAGCCCCTAGCTCTGTTTTGCCAATAAGGCATGATTAAACCGTTCAATATCCTTAAAACCTAACCCCCCCCCCTTCTTTCTTTGATTTTGTTATGTTGTTCCAGCTTAGCCAATGCATAGATCTCTGCCTATTGTTAGATTGCCACCAATACTGCTTTATGACTCTATTTATATCTTCACAAATGCCTTGTGGTAACTGAAAGCAAGTCATATAATAGATAGGCATCGCTAATCCTATTGATTTAAGTAAAATCTCCTGAGACAAATACTTATGACTCCAACCAGCTGTTCTAAGTTTTATTTTTTCTACAATATACTGAAATAGATCTAATTTTTTCTTCCCAAATTGTGCAGGCTGACCCAAATACTTATCATAACCCCCTTGATTGTGAATATTAAGCAAATTTCGAATTCTAGTTTTCATCTATGGAACAACTTTTGCACCAAATGTAATGGCTGATTTATTCGAGTTAATCATTTGACATGAGACTAACTCATATTGATATAAAATGTTCTTAATGGCAGAGGCTGAAGATAAGTTAGCTTGACAAAAAAAAACATTGAATCATCTGCAAAAAGCAGATGATGTATAATAGGTCCGTGATTATGAGTTAGAATTTAAGAAGATGAATCACTAATTTTAATGCCCCTAAATAGCTTATTCACAGCTACTCTATTATGAGTTAGAATTTCATAACAGAGAATGAAAAGATAGGGAGACAAAGGATCCCCTTGTCTCAACTCCCTCTCAGGACAGAAATATTCTTTAGGGGATCCATTAATAAGAATGGAAAAAGAAACAGATTTAATGCAAGACATTATCCATCTAATCCAAATTGTATGGAAACCCATGTAATGTAATGTATTTTCTAAAAATGTCCACTCTAACCTATCATATGCTTTAGAAATGCCAGTTTTAATAGCCATAAAAGAGCTAGAAACTCTTCTTCTAACCTTAAGACTATGTAATAACTCATGTGCTATAAGAACATTATCTGTGATCATTCTTTGAGGAACAAAAGCAGATTGTTCCTCATATATTAATTTGGGCAATATAGGTTTGAGTATATTGACTAGGATTTTTGATATGATTTTATAACTAACATTACAAAGTGCTATTGGTCTGAAGTCAGACATTCTGAGGGGTGAATCGATTTTTGGAATTAAGCAGATGTTTGTATGGTTAATGTTTTCATCTAGATTACCAGTAGTGAAAAAAGAGTTGACCATGTCAAACAACTGAGGGTGGATTTCTTGCCAAAATTGCTGGAAAAACTCACTGGTGAAGCCGTCTGGCCCTGGTGCCTTTGAAGGGAACATTGAAAACAAAGCATCCTTAATTTCCTCTAATTGAACAGGTCTAATAAGAACTCTATTCATATCTTGTGTGGCTCGTGATTGAAATCCTTGGAACACATAATGTTGTTGTGCTGGTGGCAAAGAATTACTTTTGAACAGATCCTGAAAGTAATCTTTGGCAACTATAGCAATGTTCTCTTCTGTGTTTTGCATATGATCATGATGATCTAGTATGGAATTGATTTTGTTTCTTGCATGTCTACTCTTAGCAGTTGCAAAGAAAAACTTTGTATTCTTGTCTCCATGCTTGAGCCAATTATTTCTGCTCTGGACTTTCCAGTACAACTCCTCCAGAAGATAGGCTTTGTTCAATTCCTGTTTGATTGAGTTTACCTCTGAAGTTGAGCTGCCATTGGAAATGCTATTGGTAAGTAAGGATTTTCGTCTCACAATTTCCTCAAGAGAGTTGCATTTATTTTCCTTTTTCCACTGAGAAATCCTACCACAACATTTACTCAGTCTATCCTTCCAAGACATAGGAACAGGAGCATTCCAGACATTGCGAATCATATGTTGAAATCTTTCATTAGTGCCAAGCCTTCCATCATGCTTGAACAATCTTGCAGAAGTAGTTAATTCTGTGTTTGCCGAAATAACTAAAGGCCTATGATCACTGACACCTAAATCTAGAAACTCTGTTCTTACAACTGGGAAAAGACTGAAACCAGCTGTGTTAGAAACAGCTCTATCTAGACAACAAAAGACATCATGAGTCCCTCTCTTGCCATACCATGAGAACTTATCCCCAATAGCATGAAGATCATTGAAGTCACATGTTGTGTAAAGATGCCTTAAAGGGTGAAAAGTTCTTTCTGGTCTAGTTATTCCCCCTTTTTCTCATGTTGGAATCTTAAGTCATTAAAATCCCCTACTGCTAACCAAGATTCTTGTCTGCTTTGAGCAATCTCTTCCATTTTAGACCAAGTTAAATATCTTAATGATGGATTTGGATTTCCATAGACACAAGACAAATAAAAGCTATTTTCATTAAACTTAACATATACATCTAGTAAATTAGAAGATTGAAATAAAACAGAAACATCTACAGAGGCCTTGCACATAATCACAAGGCCTCCACTTAAACCTCTAGAAGGTACTACACAACTATTTGAAAAACCTAAAGCATCTACTATTTGCTCCACATAACTTGACTGTTGCTTTGTTTCCATCAGGTAGATGAGATCTGGGAGATAAGTCTTATTTATCTCCTTGAGATGTCGAACTGCAAGGTCACTACCCAACTCTCTGCAGTTCCAACTGATCATCTTCATGGTATAGGTGGTGGTATAGGGCCCACCGCGCCTCTAGATGTGGAAGTAGCAACAGTAGTTGCAGCAGCAGAAGACATATCAGGTTCAGAAACTAACCCCTCATGGGAGTTTGGTCCTGAGGATGTGGCACAGTCACCATTAAAGAGCTTTCTCTTCTTGTAGATTATCTCAGCCTCAGCATTCAATCTAGCACCATAGAAAAGATCTGAAGTTGATTCCATGTCCCATTCAGAGGCAAATAGGGTAGGCATTGGCATTTGTGCAATGATCTCCTGCCCATCTTCCTGATCTCTTGCCAGTTGATGAATTTCTTCCATTAGATCCTGAACTTGCTCTGCAGCTTATTCATGAGCATTTGGTTGTACTGCATGATCCTCTTCTGGGTCTAACTCCTCTATGATGATGCCTCCTTGACCATTAGGTGGTGGAACATCATCATCACTACTGTCTTCATCAGAACCAGGCTGAATACCCCCATTTTGAATAAGACAAGCACCCGAATCATGTGTTAAACGTCCATATGTAACACAGAACCTCCTAAGTCTTTCATACCTTAAAGACAAAAGGGTGTTTTCACCAAGTGAAAACTGAAAGTTCTGGACAAACTTTAAAGGTTCATCAATGTTCCAGTTAAGACGAACCCTTGCATACTCCATTCTGGTAACCATTAATTGGATCAAAGTCAACCTCTAGAAGAAGACCTAGAGCTCTACCTATGACTGTAATCACTTGGAGGTTTAAGAACTGAAAAGGAATGCCCCGCATCTGAACCCAGAAAGGTATGAACTGCATATCAAAGGGGCCAACATTTGGTGTCCATCTCACCAGAACTAACATCCTATCTGCAAATGCCCAAGGACCACGTCTTAATACATTTTCCATTGATTCCTGAGAAGGGGACAGGAATTGAAATCTGCGTCCTTCAATGATACGAGCATGTACCAGCCCCCCTAAGCCCCAATTACGCGGAATGGATGCCACAATGGCTCTCAGATTTTGCTTCCTGGGCATCAAAGGGCATCCTATGATACTAAATCTATTCTCTGCCATTGCTTCATCTAGTAAAGCAATGGGAAGGGCAATTGGAGGGTTATTGATTCCGAGATCAATCTCTTGGATTGCCCGGCCAACATTGTCAACCATTTGGAAAAATAAAGGGGGAATGAAATTTAAAGTTGTAGGAAAATTTTTATGGATTTTGTTTTCTTAGTAATTGAAATTGTAAAGAAGAAGTAGAGAATTAACCTAGATGATGACCGGCATTAAGTAGGAGATGCAGGAGCCTACAGACGGTTGAAGTCCATCACTCCAGATCGTGGGATGAAGAGTGGAGATGCCAGCGTGGGTGCCCCTCAATTCCGCAAAATTCGTCAGCACTCCATCGTCGATGCCTGTCCGATTCAAAGTGACTGAGAATCGGCCAAAAATTACACTCCGGTCACCGGAATTGCAGTTACCCGAAAAAGTCGCCATTTTGGTCGCCAAGTTGTTTTTTTTACAAGTTGTTCTTGTTACTTATTTCTTACTTTTTTACCTAATCTTATTTAGTTATTTCTTCTTTTTCTTATTTATTCATATGTATTTATTTTAATGTAAATATGTGGCTTTAAGATCTTTCGAAATTACGACAAAAAACAAAAAAAGGATCTCTCAAAGTTTTGTCTTCGTTGACAATGTTTAGTTGTGTGATGTGTTGACAAAAAAAAGAGTTTCGTAATGTATTATATCTTTTTTTTTTGCAAGGAAAATGATTAGAAAATTAGGATGGGTATTATAGTTTAGGGTTCGATTTTTTAATTTTTCGGTTTTCCGTTTTATAAAAAGTGAAACTGTCTAAATCTATATAAAATACGGTTTAGTTTCAATTTGATTCCGGTTTAGTTTTATTTTTGTTCTAATACTTTGTTTAAAATTCATTAAAATGTATACAAACGTTTATTTGTTTTATATGCAAAATTTATATATTAATACACACTACATAAAACCAATTATAGAAGTATAAAATTTTCTATGTTATTAATTTATTTGGTTTCTGTTTTTTTTTATAACCGAAAATGGTTTCGATCCGGTTTCGATTTATGTTTCTTTAGTTTTTTAAACAATTGAAACCTAAAAAATTTAAAAGAATTTTTGTTCGGTTTTGAATTTATTTTTTCTGTTAGGTGCGGTTCAATTTTTTCGGTTCTGCTTTATTAGCATAATACTAGATTCAACATAATAACATGGTCATGATAAAATTGGCTGGGTTTTTTCCCCTTAGGACTCTCCTTTAGCACCAGAAGGTTTGACCTGGTCTTAGGAGCTTTGACTTCGTCAGAATTCTCTCTCCTCCGCCTAGAAAAGTGTGATCACTAATCGAAAAGAGAATCTACGCCGCTTCTAAAGTTGATTTTCGCCGGAAACCTAGATCCCAATCTAGATCTCAATCTCTCACTTACAATCTCTTTCGTTTTCGAAGATTCATCTTCATGGTGTTCGCCATTGATTCAGCCTTCCAAGGGATGACGCTGGAAGAAGATGAAGAACCATTCCAAATGCCCACTCAACCGAAGTACCTATCCTTCGCCAGAAACAAAATCAGCTTGTTGGGCAGAACTCTCAACCCAGATCACCAAGACATATCGAATCTAGTCCTTGATATGCCTCGGAAATGGCAGATGTATGATAGGGTTCAAGGAATCGCCCTAACCAAGGATACTTTTCAGTTTATCTTCCAATATGAACAAGACTTGCTGATGATTCTCAACAAGGGGGCTCATACATACAACCAATGGGGTCTCACAATGGAGAGATGGGTAGAAAATCCATCAGAAGATTTCTTACAAACCCTTCAAGTTTGGGTGAAAATGCGAAACATTCCAGTTAATTACTATACTGAAGAATCTCTTACCAGACTAGCTGAATTTGCTGGGATCGTTAAAGAAGTGGCATTTGATCCTCTAAAATCTCAATCCAAGGATTATGTTCGAGCCTTGGTTTCACTAAACGCAGATAACCCCCTTCGACGCTTCAAGACTATACAACTTCCTTCAGGACAAACCTCCAAGATCCTTTATGATTTTGAAAGATTGCAGAAGCGATGCTACACTTGTCAAAGACTAACGCACGAACAGAGTAAATGTCCATGGCTTTCTAAGACCAAGGGTACAGAGGCTGGTCCTAACCAGTCATCAAGAAGAAGGCAAGAACCAGCTAGAAGGACTCCATCACCAATTCTAAAATGCTCAGACCCCCTTTTTGGAGTGTTAAAGGAAAGTCAAGTTGAAGTCAACCCAAATACCGGACGTCCTAAAATAGCTCCGGAAGTTTTGGAGGAAATGCGAAGGTATCTTCTGGTTGCTAATGGTCCGAAAAGGATTATCCGAGAAGAGCGGGTTAAAGAATCTCTAAGAAACATTGAAAACGACCCAATAACACAACAGAAAGTACTCAGATTGGAAAGGCCACCAACTATCACTAAGGATATTGACAAGGGGAAAGGTATTGTCTATGACTTTAATACCAAATAAATTAAATCAAGACTGGAATTTCCTCCACCCCAAGAGAAGCTTATGGCAGCCTCTTTTAAAGCTAGTGCTCAAAGCAATCAGAACCAGCTCACTCTAGTTCCGTATGAACACCAAATGATCACCTATGATATGGAACAAGCAGATGATTCCATTAACTGTCCAACGGTGTTCAGATTCCAATCCAACGAATCTGAACCTTCCGGGACAAAAACAAAGATGAAGAGGACTCCCCCAAGACGCAGGCCACCCAAACACCTTCGTGAACCAAAGATCGTTGAGATGTTCACAGCAGAGGAATCAGGTGATTTGGATTATGAAGTCACACAAAAAGGATCAAATAAAAGGAAAGCTAAAAAGGATCTCCAGCAACAAGAGTCAGGACGGCAACAAACAAAAAAAGGGACAATCTCAATTGAGAGATTGTCCCAAGTATTATGAGTATGCTAAGTTGGAATTGTCAAGGCCTGGGTAAACCCTGAGACTTGACAATTCACAGGCTCAGGGTATTAAGAAAGTTGTATTTCCCTGAGATTATCTTTTTAATGGAAACAAAGAATATTAAGGTTAAAGTTTTGGATCTACAGGTAAGCTTAGGTTATACCAGCTCTTTTGTTGTAGATCCTGTAGGTTTAAAGGGAGGGTTAAGTCTTTTTTGGAAAGAAAATGTTAATGTAACTGTCCTTTTTGCCGATGAACACCTTATTGATATCAATATTTTTGTGGGGTGATTTAAAATTTTTTGTCTCTTGGGTCTATGGTGATCCTTATGGAAAACTCAAAGATTGGTTATGGGAAAGGTTGTCAAAACTTGGAACAGCAAGAACAGGAAGTTGGTGCATCTTAGGGGACTTCAATGATATCCTCCATGGTGGAGAAAAGAAAGGGGGAGTAAGTAGGGATCCGAAAAAGTATCAGGCTTTTGCAGATTTGATTTCATGTTGCAAAATGAAAGAACTAGCATCCCATGGAGACGGTTTCACTTGGGCAGGTACAAGAGGAGGGCACTGGGTCCAAACCAAACTAGATCGCTGCTTTGCTAACAAAGAATGGATGGCACAGTACCCTCTAGCTTGCCAAACTTTTCTAGACAAAAGAGGTTCGGACCACAAGCCAGTTTTGATTAACTTGCTGGGAAATAAAGGCAATCACAAAGGTCAGTTTCGATATGATAGAAGATGGTCTCATAATCAATAAGTGATTCACATATTAAAACAGGTATGGAATCCAGGGATAAGCCAAACAAATGGATCTGTCTCTTTTAAAATCAAAGAAACCAGGAAAGAGCTAAGTTTGTGGAAGAGAACCACCAATAGTAATTCAGAGAACAAAATCAATCGAATCCAAAGAGATTTAGAAAAGGAACAGGCTGCCCAATTTCCTTGTTACAAGAAGGTTTACAGTCTAAAGAAAGATTTGGTACAAGCTTATAGAGAGGAAGAAGATTATTGGCAACAGAAGTCGCGTGAACGGTGGTTAAAAGGAGGTGATTCCAATACCAAATTTTTTCCACCAATCAGTTAAAGCACAAAGATCGAAACTATTCCTGGAATCTTTCAAAGATCACAATGGCAACACAAATCACAGTGAAGCTTCCAAAGGCAACATAGCCTGCGCCTATTTTGAAAAACTTTTTGCCTCAGACTCTCCACCCCATATTGATGACTTTATTCAAGGAATCAATCAGAAAGTTTCGGACTCAATGAACCAAAATTTGATAGCTCCTTACTCGGATAGCGAGATCAAACAGGCTGCCTTTTCTATCAAGTCTTCTAGCGCACCGGGTTCAGATGGTTTAACGGGATATTTCTACCAAACTCATTGGGATATAGTAGGTCCTCAACTCATTAAAGAAATCTGATCCTTCTTTGAAGTTGGTACTTTCCCAATTGAGTGGAACTATATGCATATATGCCTCCTCCCAAAGAAACCAAACCCTAAAGAAATGGCCGATCTAAGACCTATCGGATTGTGCAATGTAGTGTACAAAATAGTGGCGAAGTTATTGACCAAGATGCTTCAACCTTGGCTCTACTCAGTAATCTCGGCATCTCAATCTGCGTTCGTTCCAGGTCGTCTAATTACTGATAACATTATCATCGCGCATGAGATCGTCTATAGCCTCAGGACACATAAAGAAGCATCTTCTCAATTCATGGCTATCAAATCAGATATGTCCAAGGCGTATGACCGGGTAGAGTGAGACTATTTGGAAAAAATGATGATGGCTTTAGGTTTTCACACGAAATGGATAACCTGGATAATGTGTTGCATCAAGACAGTCACTTTCTCCGTGCTAATTAATGGCCAACCTTTTGGAATGTTTAAACCGAAAAGGGGTTTGAGACAAGGGGACCCTCTCTCCCCCTTTCTCTTCGTTATTTGCACCGAAGGTTTATCTAATGCTCTACCGAAAGCCGAACAGAACAATCTCATTCAAGGCTTGCAATTTAACATAGAAGGTCCTCAAATCAATCATCTGCTTTTCGCAGATGATACACTTTTCATCATCAAAGCCTCATTGTCTCAGGCTCAAGTTTTGAACCAGATTTTAGCGGATTATAAAATTGCCTCGGGTAAGACAATTAATTGTCAAAAATCATCAATCTCTTTTGGAGAACATGTTGATGTGAATCTGAAAAAAGAGATTAAAACATTGCTTGGAATTGAAACAAAGGGTGGAGCTAGTATGTATCTTGGACTCCCTGAAGCTTTCTCAGGATCGAAGATTAAACTCTTGGACTTCATACGGACCAAACTTAAATCAAGACTATCCGGTTGGTTCACTAAACTTTTATCTCAAGGTGGAAAGGAAATTCTTCTGAAGGTTGTAGCCATGTCGCTTCCGGTGTATGCTATGAGCTGTTTTCAGCTCCCCAAATCCACCTGTAAAAGCCTTGTATCCTCTATGTCATCCTTTTTTTGGAATTCAGAAGAAGGAGCTCGGAAAATACACTGGTTATCCTGGGAGAAATTGTGTTTATCCAAGAGCTTAGGAGGGCTAAATTTAAGAGATATACAATGCTTCAATCAAGCTTTACTAGGAAAGCAAGCATGGAGATTCCTTTGCTACCCCAATAACTTATGTACGGCTTTCTTGAAGAGCAGGTATTTCCCCAACAATGATTTCTTAGAAGCTCAGCAAGGCCCCAAGGCTTCGTACGTATGGAAGAGTATTCTCTATGGTAGAAAGTTGATTACTCAAGGCATTCAAAGGAAAGTGGGAAATGGCACATCAATAAACGTTTGGACAGGAGGTTGGTTACCGGGTAACGGAAGCAGAAATCCTTTGATTAAGAATGCCATTTTTGATTTAGACTTAACTGTCAATAGCTTGTTCAACCCTCTCACTACTTCCTGGGATCGCATGAAGCTTATGGATTTATTCTTCCTAGGCGATGTAGACAGAATCCTCTCCATTAAACCGGCAATAAAACAAGAAGATTTTTGGGTTTGGAGAGAGACCAAATCTGGTCAATACTCAGTCAAAACAGGGTACAACAAACCATTTGAATTTAAACATCAAGAAATGATCCAAACTGAATCAGCTTTACCCTCGCTCAACTCGATAAAACAATCTGTCTGGAAAATCAAAGCTCCATTGAAAATCAGAAGTTTCTTGTGGAAGGCGATGAATAATGCTTTGGCATCCGCAGATAATCTGAAGAAAAAAGGCTGAATCTGGATCAACATTGTTATACTTGCGGCTGGAAAGAAGAAACCGTAAACCATATTCTCTTCACATGTGACAAAGCTAGGCAACAGTGGGCTTTGGCTAATTTTCCTTGCCCAAAATCTGGTACATACTCTTCGAGCATCATAGAGAACATGAATCACTTTCTAGTTTCAATTCACGATTGCAGAGTATCGCTTCATTGGAGAAGAGCCTTCCCGTGGGTAGCATGGCTTTTATGGAAAAATAGGAACTCATAGAGAATAGAAGGGAAGCATTTCTCAACTCTTGACTCAAGCATCAAGGCTTTAAAGGACTCAGAAGATTGGTTTTTAGCACATCAAGTAAATCAACAAGTCTCCAACCAACTGATTTCAGCGACATCATCAGAAGATAGAAAGTGGATACGACCAAAACCCCCATGGCTTAAATGCAATATAGGGGTTGCTTGGTGTAAACACAAAAAGAAGGCTGGTGGTTCATGGTTACTAAGGGATGATAAAGGCTCAACTCTCCTACACTCTACGAGAGCTTTTGCAGATATTCAAACAAGTGATGAAGCTCACTACAACATCATAAGCTGGGCTATTGAGAGCATGAGTTCATTGCACTATGACTTTGTAATTTTTTCCTTCGAGAGTTCAAGTCTTTTTCAAGCAACTTTGGATCCCCACTCTCACCCTCACCTTTTTGCTTACTCAGATGCCTTAATCCAAGCTCTGAGACTTGTTCCACATTGGTCTCTTTGCATGGAAACAAGATTTCGAAACAGGCCATCATTCCTAATAGCTAATAGTGTAATAGTAGATGGAAGATGGCACTCTTATATCGCCCGTCATGGTCCCTTTTGGCTTCACAACCTTCTCGACATGGAGTTGCATTTCCTCCAAGTTCATCTCTGCTTTTGAACTTCAAGGAATGGTTTACTTTTGTCTTATTTTTTGTACCAGACCATCCTATTTGGTCTCTGCTTTTGCTATTAGTCTCTGTTGTTTGATTTTGGATGTAAACCGGCTGGTTTTTCACTCCTTTTATGATGAAATAAAAAAAACATGGTCATGATACTCTTCTATATTATATTACCGGATTGAAACTTTGTATTTCGTATGGTAATATAAATATAATTTCACAGGAAAAATGGTTTTTCTATCCGTTGCATAAACTATGATTTTACTAATATAATAAATTTATAATTCTTCATGTTGTTCTATTGGTTCCCATATTTCAAAATAAAAGTTTATGTTTTTTATTTTATAAATATAATTTATTCATTAATTATGAGCCAAAATAAAGCTTAGAAATACACAAACAACCCAATTACAACAGCAGACCCTAAATTCCCCAACCCCACAAACCCATAAGGCTTTAGAGACCCAAATCAGCCCAAATGAACCCAGAATCCCATAAGAAGTTAGGAAACCCTAATCTTAACCGGCGCCGACTTGACTGTGGATTTCACCAAGAAGATGCGGCGGCCCGACGCCGAAATCTGAAGCAAAGTTGCCCCTTTTCCCACAGAGAACCTGTAAAAGAAAAGGAGGAGGATGAAGATAGTTGAAAGTTAGCTCGAGTGGCGGAGACGGGAGTAAGTTTTTGGCGAGAAGAAAAGCGGCTTTTAACACCGTCCGGTCACAAGCAGTCTCTAATTCCAACAGACCCGCTTCTCACGATCTACTGAAACGGCCATGACTGTCCGACGAAGAAAGCCCAGTTGCCTTGAGGTTCCCGAGCTGCCCCCTTACCGCCCTCCTAGCTTCATCGCTACATGCAATCTGGCCTGAAAGCAATGCCGGGAAGCAACTTCTAACCAAGAGCATGTCTGCCATGAGCTTGTAAGAAGAAGAGAGATTTAGGAGTTGTAGTCGCGTCGGGTGTAAGTGATTTCCGAGGACTCGCCGGCGTTGGCTCTCACCGACAAGCCTACAAGCCTAGGAGGAGGAGACTGGAGGTTGTTTCTCGAACGTCGGTGAGGGAATCACCTCCTCCCCCAACTCTCCATAGGTCCCTGCAGCTTCATATTCAATCAGAGAGAGAGAGAGAGAAAAAAAAAGTTTTTTTTTTTAAGTTTATGTGTTTTTATCTCGAATAGTAGTCTTATTCACTATAAAAAATTGCGATCGCTGATTTTTCCAAATTTCATCTTTATCTGTTTGGATCATGCAGTTTTGTTGAAGTTTGGTTGTCGTAATTTGATATATTGAATTGTTATTTTATGTGTTTTTATCTTTTGATCCTTATTTTTGTATTTAGTTTTTGTTGTGCATATCCTTGTGAATTAGGTTAAAAAAAAGAGAAACGATTGAGCAAATATCATGCGCTCTAGGGTTTCTTTATTGATTAAAGTGTTAAAATTTACAATAAACTAAACCCCCTTATATATAGCCCTAAAATCCGATCCCATTAGAAAAACTTAGCCATTTAGCCAATTCTATTAAGCCCTTTAATATTTGTATGTCATTTTTATAACAAATTTCACCTTGACATAAAATCAATCTCTACAATTTCATAGTTGCACACTTATCTAGTTTTAAGGGCTTCTTGCTTCTTTTAGCAGCAGAAGACTTGGAGTATGTCCAAGCAATGCTTGAACTTCTCTCTTGTGATCGGCTTGGTTAGCATGTCAGTTGCATTCTCCGACGTATGCACATTTTCCAACAGAACGTCACCGAAAGTTGAAAGTTCTCTGATCTTGTGAAACTTCACATTTATATGTTTCGGTCTTGCATGATACACATGATTTTTTGCCAAAAATAGAGTGCTTTGACTATCACAGTGTAACTGAACACCACCTTGCTCCACACCCAACTCCTTTGCAAGTCTTTTTACTCATAACGTCTCTTTAGCTGCTTTTCCAATAGCCATGTATTCCGCTTCAGTGGTACACATTCAACAACATATTGTAACACATATCTCCAACAAATAGGACCTCATGCAAAAGTTTAAACATATCATGTAGTAAACCTTTTGTTATCTACATCACACACTTTTGACTTTCAACTATTAGTCTTTGGTCCACTTCATATTCGTATCCAATTCTATTGGATCCTTTAATATTTTTATGTCATATTTATAACACTTTTGATTTGTGGCATTTTTCTAATCTACTTGTTTACTAAATTCGAGTTTTTGCCGGTTTTGATTTTTATCTTTGTACCCCTTCGTATTCTTTTTATTATTGGATAGGAAAAAAGAAAAGAAACTAGTTGACTAGCAGTAGAAAATCGTTCTTTGGTACAAGGAACCAAAGAAAATAAAATATTACAAAGAAAAACAGCTGAAAATTTCTGAGCAGTTTACTTAAGAAATTCTGAGAAATTTAATTGGGCCCTAACTTTGCTCGTCGTATCTATATATACAAACGTACACAAATCTGTTTCGTCAAATCTCAACTTAAACCAAAACACAAAACAAACTCTTGTCTCTTTAACTACAAAAAAACAGAAACATAAACTTCAAGAACTCACTCACCATCTCTGTTTCATAAGCTCTCTAAGAATCCTCTAATGGCTTCACTTCAATTATCTTCTCATTTTCTGGGCTTAAACACTAAAAGACATAACTCAATTTACATCAATCATAATCACTCAAAAACCACATTCACTAGATTCTCCCTCAAGGTTTGTGTTTTTTTCTCTTCTTATCCATTTTAAAGAAATTTATTATTAAAAATATATTTTTGGATAATTGCAGAAACATATGTTGTGTTCGATGTCTATGAATGGATGTGAGACTGATTTCAAGAAGCCACTTGGTAAGATAGAGACAAGGACTATGACGACTGTTCTATCTCCAGCAGCCGCCACTGAGAAATTGATATCCGCCGTGTTTGAGCTCAAATCTCAACCTCCGCCGTTTTCCTCCGGCGTTGTCCGGTTACAGGTACACTACTACTTCCTCTGTTTTTTTTTTAAGCTAAAATCTAATTTTCTGAGATCACGCCACGTGGTGATTTTTGATTGGTTTTATGGTGATATCGTTCTCGAATTCGTTCACTTGCCGTATCGTTATGCTTAATCATTAAAAGCCTAATCGTATAAAGTTAATAAAAACCATATTTTTAAAAGAGACACAGTAATAATAAATAAACTATTAGACGAATGTTTTTTTGACACACGACCCAAGGATTTTATGTACTAAAGTATAATAAAATACTTATATCAATTTTTTTTTGTGGGGTTAATGTTTATTTTCTTTGCTTAGTTATCAAACAAATGAATTAACATACAAATAAATCCTTAAAAGAAAGATTAAAATAATTTGAGTTTCGAAAATTAGGATTAATAAACAGGCGTACACGTTATTTCTTTATACAATAAATGATCAAGTGGGTTTCTTTCACTTAATTTATTTCTAGTAATCACGCCGAATATAAAGATGATTATTTAAAATATCAATATAATAAAGACAGTAGGGTCTGTATTATAAATAAATCATTGTTCCTTTTAGTTTTTAATCATACCCATTTTTAAAAAAATGTTTAAAAAATAATCATACACAATCTTCTTAAATGTTTAATACTAATCAAGGAGAAAAGAAGATTTTTTTTTTTTTTTTAAAGAGAAAAGAAGATCTTCATACCAAAAAAAAAAGGAGAAAAGAAAATCTGGTTATTAAAACATTAGTTTTTAATTGGCTCTTCCATAATCCACTAGTCAACCCAAGTATTTATTTAGACTTTGTATCGTACCATATTTTTAATGGTCAATTTAACGTACGATAAGTTCATAGTTGACATAATTGTCAACTAAATAAGTAGATTTCTGGAAGAAAATTCTTGTTTTTTTACACACTATTTTTAAAACCTTAAATTTAAATTCTGTAAATTAATAAACAGTAAAAAGTAATAAATTATACCTATTAGTTTCATAAAATAATAATATATTAAATATTTATAAACTCTTTTATTTACACGAATTATTTATAATACTCATTCTGTTTCTCAATACTTGATTTTCTAGAGTTTTCACACATATTAAAAAAGGAATAATTGTATTGTTTGTTTCTCTCTCTTTAACTAACTTTAATTATATTTCCAAATTTCAATGCTTCAAAAAATAATAATATTGTGAATAATTAAATTAATTATATAAAAAGTTATAATTATTGTCTTAAAAAATGTGTGTAATGATTGTTTCTAGCTAAAAAGTGTGATTGATTAATTTTGAGAAGATAAAAACATTAATTAAAAAATAAAAAATTAAATATTATGAAACAAAAAATAAAACTTAGAAAATCAAGTATTATGAAACGGAGGTAGTATATGACTAAAAAAAAGTAGTAAAAATAGATATACGATGGAAAAAAAATGACAAACTCGAGACGAATCTTTCCCGCGCGATTCCTCATAAAACCCTAAATCAATTTTGGATCTGTGTAGGTGCCAATTGAGAAGCAAATCGGAGCAATCGATTGGCTTCAGGCGCAAAACGAGATTCAGCCTCGGTGTTTTTTCTCTCGTCGCAGTGACGTTGGTCGTCCCGATCTTCTTCTCGACTTAGCGAGCGAGAAGGATAATAGGAACGGACGTGACTCATCTGCTCGTGATCTGGTTAGTGTTGCTGGTATCGGTTCTGCAGTATTCTTCCGTGACCTTGATCCTTTCTCTCATGATGACTGGAGATCCATCCGAAGGTAATAATCTTAAACTTTGCGTTGGGAAATTCATCGAGTTTGTTTTTGATGCTTTCGTTTGTTTAGCATTTCGATTATCTGATTGTTGAGCCGTTTACAATTTTGAAGGTTTCTGTCTTCCAAGTCACCTCTAATTCGTGCGTATGGGGGCATGCGATTTGATCCTAATGGCAAGGTCTCTGTGGAATGGGAGCCTTTTGGTGCTTTTTACTTTGCAGTGCCTCAGGTACCTTAACTTGATTCTTTTAAGAGTATTTTTGGAGCATGACTGGTTAGTTTATGCTTGTGTAACTGACTGATTCAATTACCCACTCACAGGTTGAGTTTAATGAGTTTGGAGGAAGCTCGATGTTGGCTGCAACTGTTGCTTGGGACAACGAACTATCTTGGACATTAGAGAATGCAATTGAAGCACTTCAGGAGACTATGCTTCAGGTGACCTAATTGAAATGAAATCTACTCCCTCCTTTCGTTTTTGCAAACTCTGCTCAAGTTATTGAATATTTTTGGTACTAACAACATAATATCTGTTTTATTTTATTTTTCCAGGTTTCCTCTACTGTGATGAAGTTACGGAAGGAATCTCTAGGAGTATCAGTTCTTAGCAAGAATCATGTTCCTACAAAAGGGGCATATTACCCTGCTGTGGAGAAGGCTTTGGAGATAATAAAGCAGAAGAGTTCATCCCTTAGCAAGGTAGTTTAGCAACCATGTCTGCAGGACTGTATCTACTCTTACACGATTATTGTTTCGCTTAACTGATGTTTTTCGTTTGCAAAATCAGGTTGTCCTTGCTCGCAACAGCAGGATAATAACAGATACCGACATTGATCCCATTGCCTGGTTAGCACAGTTACAGGTTTGTCTTTGTCGCTGGATCTTTTTAGTAAAAATTTATATGTTCACTTGTTCGCTGTTAGGAATCAAAATCTCACTCGAATTTTCATGTGACAGCGTGAAGGACATGATGCTTATCAGTTTTGTCTTCAACCACCAGGTGCACCAGCTTTTATCGGAAACACGGTAGGCTATAAGTAGTCTCTTGGTACAATATGTTTGTTTTTACATGTTTGAAAGAAACAACTAATGTTTATTAATATATGTGCACCTTCATTGTTTTCTTTTTATATAGTTTTGAAATGTGTGTATCTTTGTGAAACAGCCTGAGAGACTTTTCCAAAGGAGTCAGTTAGGTGTCTGCAGTGAAGCTTTGGCTGCAACAAGGCCTAGATCTGCTTCATGGGCTCATGATATGGAGATAGAACTTGACTTACTAACCAGGTAATGATAGAATCCATTCATCCAGTCTCATGCATTGAAATTTCCAGATACGCATGCTGATATGATCTGAAAATCTCTTGCAGTCCAAAAGACGACCTTGAGTTCTCTATCGTACGTGAGAATATTAGAGAAAAATTAAGCGTAAGTTCAATCTTGTTATCTTAAGAGTGATCAAGTGTAATTACAAGGCACAGGGATTATTAACAGAATGTCAATATACAAACCTTTCTTGCATAATCGTTAGATTTTGTTTTCTTATAATCCTTTCTTATATTTGCAGTCGATATGCGACAAGGTAGTTGTTAAGCCCCAAAAATCTGTGAGGAAGCTTGCACGAGTGCAACATCTATATTCTCAATTGGCGGGGAAGCTTAGGAAGGAAGATGACGAGGTGAGATGATAGTCCTCAAATTATTGAACTTTACATGATCATCTAGATCGCTTGAAGTTAAGGGTAGTGAAAGTTATCAAGGCTCTTCTTTTGTTCAAATTTGGCATAACACTTTGTCTAATGTTAATCTACAGTTTGACATATTGGCTGCTCTGCATCCAACTCCAGCTGTTTGTGGACTTCCAGCAGAAGAAGCCAGACTTTTGATTAAGGAAATAGGTAAAATATCTGCCTTCTTTTTGCTTCACAGTAACAAGTGCCTGTGATTTGTTAGAGATTAACAGTTATGCTAATCCAAACATTGTATATATCTCACAGAATCATTTGATAGAGGAATGTACGCCGGACCTGTTGGGTTTTTCGGTGGCGATGAGAGCGAATTTGCAGTCGGTATTCGATCAGCTCTAGTCGAAAAGGTGAGGTTATGTGATATCTCTTCAAAACCAAAAGAACACTTTCTTAAAGTTGTAGCAACAGGTCTAAATGGTTTCTATTTTGGATGTTACTAAAGGGTCTTGGAGCATTGATATATGCGGGAACAGGGATAGTAGCAGGAAGCAACCCAACTTCAGAGTGGAATGAGCTTGATCTAAAGATATCTCAGGTTTGTATTTTATTTGTTTGCTTTTTTTATGAAATGTAACCTAACATTGTTTTCAAAACCATAATTTGATTCATTGTGTTGTTGTTTGTATTTGCAGTTCACAAAGTCAATTGAATATGAGGCAACAACGGCTCTTCAAGCAATTAATTGAAGAGAGTATAGTATTTGTATCTGATTGTAAATTAGAAAGAAGTAAAGAAGTATTATCAAATGATGTAAATAGAAAGAATAATTTGTTGCAATTTCTTATTAACGGCTCAAGCCTTTTATGATTGTTAATTGGTAGTCCTTGCATCAGAAGCAGAAGTTTCTATGTGTATCTAAATCTAAACGGAAATTATAAAATATGAAAACTTATATATAAATATGTTTATCTACCCTGCAGTAAGATATCTACAATTTAATAATGTTAGGAGTTTGAAAGTTTATTAAGATATAAAAATATTAATTAAATAAAAAACAGTAAATATTTATTACTTTAAAGAGATTGTTTTTGCTCATAACTTTTTTAATATTCTTTTCAAGTAATGATATAGCACCGAATTATACACATGAAAAATGACATTCACATATTTGAAAATTTGAAATAATAATAACAGTTTTAGTTATTACATTATAATAAATTTTAATAGCACGGTAAATTATTAATACGAGATAATACTACAATATTATTAGATATTTTGAAGCAATTTACACGTAAAATGTAAATTAGTTTTTTAAATGAGTTGTTAAAATAAAATATATAATATTCTCTTGTTTATATAAATTATCATTGCCAAAATTTTAATGAGATACCAAATGCAAAACAATAACTTAAAACAACAAAAAATTGTGCCTAATTTCTCTTTCGTTTGTGTTTTGTTTTAATATTGACAATCCTTTTAACCATCTATTGACTTTAATTATCCTTTCCTCAGTGAAAATCAAAGATAAAAGCGCAAACG
Source organism: Iberis pinnata (assembly GCA_900406425.1). Classification (NCBI taxonomy): domain Eukaryota; kingdom Viridiplantae; phylum Streptophyta; class Magnoliopsida; order Brassicales; family Brassicaceae; genus Iberis; species Iberis pinnata. The sequence goes on from OVBE01000431.1 coordinate 44,373, forward strand.
AATATGATTGGTTAAAAATCTAAGAGACATCATCTAACGTGGCAGTATCTCTGTCTCCACTTTCCAAGTCCAGATAGTGTGCGAACGGCAAAACAAACACACACCAAATCACCTCCTAAGATTATATTTTCATAGCTTCCATCTTCCTCCAATGTCTGTCAACGCTCCTATATCCTCTCCGGCGGCTCACCCGCGGACACAATTTCTCTCTAATCCCGTACTCCCCCGCTTTCGCCAGTCCTTCTCCGCCGTGAAATCTTCTGCAGCTTTCTCCGTCGTCTCTATGGCTCCCCAGAAAAAGGTAACTCTCTTATTCATGTCTCTTGCTTTTTCATGAATCAATTTCTTAAAAGCCTCCTAAAGTATGAATCTTCTCTGCGTCTGATGAGGATAGAAATTACAGATTTATTTTTATATCTACTTAAACATGAACAATCTGATGTTCTTCTCTGGTTTCAGTAAACATTTTAACTGTTTATATCAGTTTCTTGAAGATTGACACCCAAATTTTCAAATCTTATGAAGGACTAAACTTTTATGAATATTGTCACTTCAGTAACCTATCTGTTTGTAGACTTATGCAATATTTTTACTTAATCAATAGAAAAGTGTGTTCCTCGTAAAAAAAAAAAACTTATATGAAATGTTAATTTTAGTGAACTTTGATCTCTAAAACATAACAAACCGGTCTAATAGTTTAAATTCCATCGGAAATGCGAGTGACCATATCCAAATCCCGATATGGATGAAAAGATTGTAGATAACAAACAACAAACTACTTACTCTTACAATGAGCAAATAATCTAGTTGTTGACAATTTTACTATTTTATTACCAGATCAGATATCGATTTTGGTCACTTGTTCTTAGAAACTTGATCTATATAAACTAAAGTCCACTAAAATCCATATTTCATTTTTTTCCTAACGCAGTTAGTTCATTAGTGAAACAAAGAGATATATTTTAATTTAGTCCCATATAGTAATGTTACAGAGTTTTTTTATACACACCATTTTAATGTTTTTAAATTGTGTAAACAAAAAGGTGAACAAATATGATGCTAAGTGGAAGAAACAATGGTATGGAGCTGGATTGTTCTTCGAAGGTAGTGAGGAAGTAAACGTCGACGTTTTCAAGAAGCTTGAGAAGCGAAAAGTGTTAAGCAATGTTGAAAAATCTGGTCTACTCTCAAAAGCAGAGGACTTAGGACTCACATTATCATCACTTGAGAAGCTTAAAGTCTTCTCTAAAGCAGAGGAGCTTGGTCTTCTTAGTCTTCTTGAAACATTAGCTGGTACATCACCCTCGGTCTTAGCCTCAGCTGCATTACCTGCTTTGACGGCTGCAATCGTAGCAGTGGTGGTTATACCGGATGATACAACTACTCTAGTGGTTGCTCAAGCTGTTTTGGCTGGTGCTTTTGCTCTTGGCGGTGTTGTTTTGTTGGTTGGATCTGCTGTTTTGGATGGACTTCAAGAAGCTGATTGATTTATTTTCTGTAAAACCAAACACACAAAATACTTTTGCTTAATTGATTTTTGTAAGTTGTTGTAATCATATATGTAAGTTTCAGTGATTTATGGTCGTGTACGTTTCAAATTGCTAGCGATTAGTGACAACGACTAGTAATATTTGTTCATTTCACGGGCGGTGTGACCGGTCCTTGCGATTAGTTGCTATATTTTAGTTTTAAATTTAAAAATTATAAAAAATATTTCAATTATATATTTATACTATATATATATATATAATAAAATTTTAATTATAAACAGTTAATTTAATTTTTTATATATTCATCTATAAGTTTCTTAATTTAATCTACTAATAAAATTTAAGTATTTTAATATTTTTTGAATTATTTAATTTTTCTATTTTTTATTTCTTTGAATTTATTTTATTTTAATATAATTGTTTTAGTCTTATTTTATCTATTTTTAGTTATTTTATGGTCGTTGTATCTAGTCCGATTTTAGCCAATGGTCATTACAAGCCTGTAATTACCAAATGAACAATATTTAGTCGCTATTACTAATCTGCTAACGCTAACGATTAGCAAATGTTTATAACAATATGTCAAACCAAGTCTTAATCTGATCAGAAAGAATCTTTATAACAATTGAACAAGCATTACATTACATTCATTCTCTATGTTAAGAAAATACATTCAATCTCCAGTGAAATAAAAAGACAAAAGAATTTCTACAAAGAAAGTAAAGTAAAACAAAATTACATATGAAATTGCTTATGTAACCTGTTTTGGTGTGTAAGGATCAAACAGCAATAGATTGTCCAGTGAGTGCATCATGGAGATGCAATGACCCATCTTTCATTAAGTTTAAGCTTAAGCTTTTAAATCTCTCTCTTGAGTATTGTCTTGATGCTTTTCTCCAATCTGTTCCAGCTTTCATCATCACCACAAATTCATCGTAGTTTATGCGTCCATCCTTCAAATTCAAACACAATGGCTCTTTTTAAGTATTTGATAATCTCGTAACAAGAAAATTATAGTCATGTTAGTCCCACCTTCGCTAGCAATAGTGGTTAGCGACAAGGACTAACGACCAATGACAGATAATGTTGTTTGTTTTTGCAGACGATGCGATTAGTTGCAATGTCGTTCATTTGACTATCGTAGTGACTAATTGCTATATTTTGTATTTTTAAATTGATAAACTTTTAAAAATATATATTTAGAACAAAATATCTAAATTATACATCTAAATTATATCAAATCAAATTTAAAATTAATTTAACTTTCTTAAATATTTTTTAATAATTTTTAAGTTTATATATTATATTCAAATTTAATTATCTGATAAGTTATATTTTAATATTTTGAAAATTATTTAATTTTAACTTTTTAGATTTATTTTATTTTATTTTGCCATCTTTCTTGCTTTTTGTTTGGCCATCGTAGCAACCAAAAATTTAAGTTGTTGTCGCTGTTTTTAGTTGCTGGTCGTAATGGTTAGTTGTTATTGCTATTGCTATTGACACGCAAACGAACAAAAGTTATGTGTAGAGTATAAGAAAGACCTTGTCAGTGTCGACTTCGCGCATTATGTCAAGTAGAACACTGTTATCTGGTTCACCTAACTCATCTGTTAAGGCATTTCGTAGTTCATCTGATTCAATGTATCCACTTCCATCTTTGTCAAAGAACATAAAAGCTTGTCTGAAATGCTCATCATTCTCCATCTTCTGCAAGTGAATTATCACTGCTACAAATTCTCCATAGTCTAAGCATCCATTACCATTAACATCAGCCTGCATCCATCAACATTCAACAATGTTCATTATTACCAGATCATTGACTCTTTTGATCAACAAAAATCTTACCACTTCCATCAACATTTTGATCTCTGGTTCACCCAATTGTGAACCGACTTTCATTAGTCCAGCTCGAAGTTCTGGATATGTTATGTTACCATCATTGTCATCATCCATCAGCGTAAACATCTCTCTAATCACTTCAACTTCTTGTAGAGACAAGTGCTCAGCGATTACCTAGAAGCACCAGAAGAGAGTCAGTGAAAGATACCAATCTAAAGCACTAACACAAGAGTCTTGAGTGGCGTTACTTACACGCAAAGCTTTCTTTTTCAATCTATTCATCATAGAGAATTGCTTTAATCTTGACCTTACAATATCACCTAATGGAACATTTGGAGCTTTCTTTGCATTCTGAATCCAAGGATGATCTACAAAAGAAGTAAACAAAAATCAATGATTGCTTCACAAGTAGTGGCACAAAACAAAAGTAGTTATTAATACCAAGAACTTGTTGAGCAGTTAAACGCTTAGTAGGATCAGGGTTCAACATCTGCTTCACAAGGCTCTTTGCGCTGTTTGATATTTGAGACCAAGGATCTCTTTTAAAGTCAAGAACTCCTCTCAAGATTGCAAGAGCCACACCTTGTTCAGTCTCTGCAATTTGTATCAATCACTTACTATTCATTAATCAGTACAAATCCTAGTCGCAACTACTAACAATTATGTTATTTGATTTAAATATAAAAATTTATAAGAACATATATATTTATACAAAAATATCTAACATATATATCTACATTAGAGTATATAATAAAATTTAATTATACACAATTAATTTAACTTTTTATATTTTTATTTATAACCTTTTAATTTAATTTATATAATCAAATTTAATTATCTTAGTTTTTTTTGTTTTTTTAATTTTAAATTAGTTAATTTAACTCTAACTTAATTTCAATTTTACTATAATTATTGGCAAGTGTTGATCACTATCAATGATTGCAACAATAGTCAAATAATTCCTGCACTCCATATAATATAATATTTGGTCGTTGCTATTGATTTTGCCAAACGAACAAAGCCATATGCATATATACAAACATTTAAGAGGAATGAAAGCTGATTTTACCGGCCCAAAAGGGAGGAACACCACAAAGCAAGATGTAGAGGATAACTCCAGCACTCCATACATCAACCTCTGGTCCATAGTTTCTCTTCAATACTTCCGGAGCCATATAATATGGACTTCCTACAATCTCTGTAAACCTCTCTCCTACAATTGCATCCAAATTTCTTTTATAACAAGGTATTTTATTCAAAATCCGAACCAGAATTGGACTGGAAAACCAAAACCGAATCTTCTCCCAAATAACTCGAATATTTTTTAAATTTTTTATATTTTGGATACCTGAATCGAACCAGATTAAAACCGAAACCCAAATAGATATTCGAATAACAACATATATATATATATATATATATGATCGTGTAATTCAGATTTTTATTGCATATTTCAGATTTTTGGTTTTGGTTATTCGATTTTTGATTAGATTTTGAATCCATGTTACCTCAATTACCCATATTACCCGGAAAACCCAAATCGCAAAACCAAAATACATTATGAATCTAAATGATCTGAATAAACTGAACCAAAAGAATCTTAGTTCCGCATCGGGTTTTGGTAAAAAATAAACAAAAGCCGAATAAATCCGAACTACCACCCCTAAGACTTTCTCTTTTTCATATTCAAAGGAACACTTATTTTGTAAATCAAAATCATAAACAATATGATCTAAAGCTCAATAGAGATAAAAGATTCTAAATATAGAAGTAAAAAAAAGTAGTTACCAGGTTCAAAGAGAACAGATAAGCCAAAATCAATGGCTTTAAGTGGAGAATTCTCCTTCTTATTAGCAAACAAGAAATTCTCAGGTTTCAAATCTCTATGCATAACTCCATTAATATGACACATATTCACCACTTCAGCTATTGTTCTGGCGACTATAGCCGCCGCACGCTCCGTATAATGTCCTCTCGCAACGATCCGATCAAAAAGCTCACCTCCTTCACAAAGCTCCATTACCAAATGCACATTCTCTTTATCCTCATAAGTCGCTTTCAGTTTCACAACATTTGGATGATCTGGAATCGTTGACATGATCGTCACCTCACGACGGACGTCTTCTATATCCACGGCGGTTCGGAGCTTTCTCTTGGAGATTGATTTACAAGCTAGAGCGTCACGAGTTTCTCGATCTGTACAAAGATATGTGATTCCGAATTCTCCACGACCTAGCTCTCGACCTAAGATGTATTTGTCAGTAATTTGAGTCCGATGACTCATTGGGATGACGTCAGGGAGGACACGTCGTGGACCCAAAGATCTTAAACCGTCGGGATCTTCGTATAAATTAGGTCTCCGATTTGGACGTTTCTTCGTGTCTTCTGGGTTAGACCTTACACAGGCGATGCAATTACCCATGACCGAGTTTTCAACTCAGTGACTCAGTTGAATAAAATGAAGAAAGTTAAGTTTTTGATAATGCTAATTTTACGGCAACGGCGAAGTACTTTCCGTCGTGCGGAGATGATTAAACGTGGGGGTTAGCTAAAGTTTCGACCTTTTCGTAAGTTTCAGTTTGATCAAATTTTTATGAGGTGAATTCAAAATGTATACTTTTATATCGTAAATTGAAATGAAAATTTAAATAAAATATAAAACCAAGTTGATATGTGTATATTTTTTAATATTATAAGAAAATGAATTTCTAACATATAAAATACAACGGCCGAACGAGTCATATATATATATATAGGAATAATATTTGCTTAACTCGGATTGTGAAGATTAGTAAAATATTTTCAAGGCATGAATTTATTTTGTTTATTATAAGTTCATTATTTGTACACTCTGATAGGAGTATTTAAAAGGGAAATAAAAAGGATTAGGGAAAATAATAGACGTTAATTAGTGAGGTGGTGAAAATAAAGGGGTGAGATGTAGTTACATGAGAGTGAGTGCATGTTGAAATTGTTGACCATAGAAGTGGTTATGATGACATCCTCAAAAAGTGTAGGTTCATTGATTGAGTAATTATAATTTTGGGACTTACCTGCTTTATTGAATGTGAAATATATATATTTATATATATTTAGGTCATACAAATATTTATAATTATATCTTTTATGAAGTGTATTCAGGCTTCGAATGAGAGACGTGAGGCGGGACGGTTTTTGGCATTTGCAGGGCGGATTTAGACAAAGTCACCATTCAACCTAAAATGTTATTCGCGAGGCGGATTTTGCCAGAAAAAAGGGGGGCGGATTTGTACCCAAAAAAAAAATTTCTTTGGTTACAAAAAAATAAAGCGGAT
>OVBE01000432.1:0-51000 GCA_900406425.1 Iberis pinnata
GAGAAAGGGTTCATCCCATCTGTAGAAATTCCAAGTCTAAGATTCCTTGGTTCAGCATCAAAGTTTATCCATGACTTGTTCATTTATGCCCAAGTTATAGAATCAACAGGGTGTCGCGTTGTACCATCACCAGTAGCATTGGTAGAATTCCAACGCACATCTTCCACCATCTTTTTAGATATGAACATACTCCTAAATCTATCCTTTATTGGAAAATATCTAAGTATCTTTGTTGGAATCCCTACATTAATCTCATTAATGTGTTTATCTATTTTCCATCTTGAAACTTTGCATCTTGGACAGCTTTCTAGCTCTTCAAACTTCTTCCTAAAGAGTATGCATTCATTTTTGAAAGCATGAATATTATCGTAACCGAAATCAAATATCTTCATAAACTTTTTAATACCATTGATACTCTTTGGAAGAACATTTTCTTCAAGTAGCATGTCATGAATTAAGACCAATAGCTGATCAAAGTAGTTCTCTGATATACCACTCTTAACTTTAATTCTTACAGTCCCATAATTGTTGAAACCTTTGAATATTTAATGCAATTTTGGTACAATGGAGTTTCAGCTTCTTTTAATTTTTTCCTGAACTCAGATTCTTCTACTAGTCCATCATCATCATCATCATTTGTTTCTCCATTTTCATTATTTTGAAATTGATTACCATCATCCATAAAATATGCAGTCTTGAACAAATCAAATGCCTCAGTTTCGGAATCTATATTAGACCTTCGTTCATCGTGAATACTCCAAGTATAACTCTTATACTTCGGATCCATACCCATAATTACCAGATGATCAACTATGTTTTCTAATTTTTGATGGCATAAATTTTGTCAATCTCTACATGGGCAAAGCATTTCAGTCAGATTACCCAATCTTCTTGCTGATGAGTTTAGGAAATTGGTTGCTCCTACTGAGTACTCGGCACTAGTCCTACATGTTAAATCGAAAAAGAGTTAGCATAACTATATCAATCGGCGAATGAAAGTATTTCTTGAGAGATCTATGTACATGATACCTTTGCAGCCAAATCCATGACATGTCCATATGATAAATATGTAACGAGTGTTGCATATTATGTTTAGAGTTAAGAAGATCGAGATGAGAGATTAGGATTTTTTTGGTCAAAGAGAGATTATGTTTATAATTAGAAATTAAATCTAAAAATTGAGGATTCTGTTATTTTAGCGAAATTTTCAGTTTCCCGGCAAAAGCAACTCGAAAAGAAACAACGGATCAGATTGAATGAATTAAGTTGTCTACAAATATCCAACGGTGTATGTTGCAACTCGTTTACTATCTCCTTCTCATCTGCTCATTGGTCAGTTTTTATATTACAGAAAAACCAGTTTAGGCTCTAGTGTTAAGGTTTACGAATTTGAAATTAAACAACTCAAACGTGAAAACTAAAAAACTTAATAAATTAACTGTCAAAAGTTGTTGCATGTATATTTAAATGATATATAAAGTATTTTAGATAAGTTTGAGTAATATATATTAGTTACAAGTTCAAATGGTTTATATCAGTTTAGAGTCTAGTGTTAAGGTTTACGATTTTAAAATTAAACAACTCAGATGTGAAAACTAAACCACTGAAAACTGTTAAAAGTTATTTTGAAATTAAACAACTCAAATGTGAAAACTAAACAACTTAATAAACTGTCAAAAGTTGTTGCATGTATATTTAAATGATATATAAAGTATATTAGATAAGTTTGAGTAATATATATTAGTTACAAGTTCAAAGGATTTATATCAGTTTAGGGTCTAGTTTTAAGATTTATGAATTTGAAATTAAACAACTCAAACGTGAAAACTAAAAAACTTAATAAATTAACTGTCAAAAGTTGTTGCATGTATATTTAAATGATATATAAAATATATTAGATGAGTTTGAGTAATATATATTAGTTACAAGTTCAAAGGGTTTATATCAGTTTACGATCTAGTGTAAACAACTTAATAAATTAAGTGTCAAAACTTGTTGCATGTACATTTAAATGATACATAAAGTATATTAGCTGAGTTTGAGTAATATATATTAATTACAAGTTCAAAGGGTTAATCAATTTAGGGTCTAGTGTTAAGGTTTACGAATTTGAAATTAAACAACTCAAACGTGAAAACTAAACAACTTAATAAATTAAATGTCAAAATTTGTTGCATATATATTTAAATGCTATATAAAGTATATGAGATGAGTTTGAGTAATATATATTTATTACAAGTTCAAAGGGTTTATATCAGTTTAGGGTCTAGTGTAAACGACTTAATAAATTAATTGTCAAAAGTTGTTGTATGTACATTTAAATGATATATAAAGTATATTAGATGAGTTTGAGTAATATATATTAGTTACAAGTTCAAAGGATTTATATCAATTTAGGGTCTAATGTTAAGGTTTATGATTTTGAAAATAAACAACTCAAACGTGAAAACTAAACATTTGCTTTTTTAAGCATTTAGGGTTTAGGATACCATATTTTTGTCAATATTGGTTTCATAAAAAAACAAAAAAAAATTGTTTACCAGAAAGGGTGACATGTACACCTTTTGTACCAAATTTTTTTTCTAATCAAATGAAACACCAACCACGTGTCTCTGAAATGAATTTTTTTGAGTTGTCTAATCACACCTTTTTGGTATTCATATTACTTGATATTTTAACTTTTTAATTATTATTTTTCTCTTTCCAAAAGTACTCAATCACACCTTTTTGGTTCTAATACCTTTTTCTCTTTCCAAATGTAAGTGGATAGAGAGAGATAGAGAAAGAGAATTTCAAAAATACAATAGATTTGAGGAAACATAGTAGAAGAAAAGAAAATTCATTATATTAACTCATTTACAACAGCATATTGTTCAACATTGACTATTTTCTTCAAACACTATGCATAACAACCCTTAGTTGTTTTGAAACTCTCACAAACTTACGTCATAACAAACACTATGCACGAGCCAAAATCTTTTTACCATCTTCTAATCCACGTGACAAATGAAGCTCAACTCTTTCTAACACAAGACCATGCTTAATCAAATATTGCAACATTAATACTTCACTAAACCCTCCACTCAAATTTTTAACTTCCACGACTTTTGAAGTTGATTTCAAACATTTGTGTCTTATATTTTGACTCCAATAATTCTCTAAATCAACCTGAAAAGTTGTAGCTAAGATCGGTCTTGGAGGAATCATAAAAAAATGTCAATATTTCTAANACTAAATCTGGGTAACTGTTGATCATGGATCTAATACCAACAAATTCATCTGGTTGCATATTTGTCTTTATAACCAAATTTTTCGTTTCCATTGGTGCTTGCAAACGAGTCAGATCATCACTTTCTTGAATCGTCTGAATGAGAAATGGACATACTGTTAACATCTTCGATGATGACATATCGTAAAGCATACTACAAATATGTGTTCATGTCATGTCATCATATTCAGTTTCTTTTGTGAAATTCAGATATGCTTATTTCATCATTCTTTTTGCTTCCATGGATTGAAAGTAGTGAAATTTGCCAATGTGCTTGAAACTTTGAATATTTGTCAAGTTCAGTGTAGTATACTCCGTGGCGAATTCACAATTCTCGAATATCAACTCAGTTAGCCGGTTATTGTATCTGATTATCATCTCGAGACCAATGTTCCAGCAATTTTCGATGGTTAAAGATTTTAAAATAGGAGACCTTGATATCAAAGACATTATATTCTTGAGATTCATCCAACCAAAGCATATATATTTTATCGAATTCGAATTCCAATACCGTGATGGATCAAATTCACAACCTAATAGCTTCAATGACTCCAGAGAATTTAGATTATAAAAAATTTCTGGTAATGGAAACACATTTGCTTCTATTACTTCCTGAGTATTGCCTGAGAAATTGAGAATTAGATAGTTTACTTGTTTAGAGACCGCAAAGTCGATCAACAGCATGATCTCTGATTCAAAACTAACCGGATTATAGAGACAAAACTCAAAGCTTTTGATGCATTCACCAGAGAATCTTGACACACACTCAATTGTATAGTAAATAAACGAAGCCCTAGAGACTATTCTGGTTTCTTCATCTTCGGCGACCAAAAATTTCACAACCTGGGATTCTTTGAAAGAGATATTGGTCGTCTCATAATATATATTCTTCTAACGTTTAGATAGAACGGTTATCTTTAAAGCATCTTTGAAAGGTAAGAAAGATATTATTATGACCCGAAGATGATCTGGTAAAAATGATAATATATCTTATGTTCTTCTTGAACCCATTGTTGATATTCAACATAAAATAGATTTTTTTTTAACTCGGCACAAAATAAATTTAGATAGAAGATTGATTTTTAAATAATTTTTTGAAATATTTTAAATTATTATACAAATCTCGCATTAAATACATGTTCAGATCTGTCAAATATGCAATGTATTCAAAGGTATCATTATGGTAACCTAATACGTAGACTACTAGGTATTATTATAGCTTACTTTAATGGCTCTCAAAATTTGGAAAATAAAGATAAAGTTATGGTTTTTCCATAAACGACATGTTTCTTCTTTTTCTATAAATTATCGTTTGTCAACGATGCATTTTCATACTAAAAGTTTCTCTCTCTCTCTAACATATCAAGCAACATTATTCTCTCTCTCTCTCTCTCTTAAAATGAGTTCATAGATTACTACTGCAGAATCGTGTGTTTCTAGGAGATCTCCATCTCCGGAAACCAATCAGGTTAATAGGGTGATTCTAAAGCTTGTGGACCAACATGTTTATATTTTTCTATTTCATGAAAAATAAATATTTAAACATGTTAACCTCTAATATACATTTTTAATTTTATTTTTGAAATGTTGATTACAAACATAAACCAGGGAGTCGAATATAAATTTAATATCAATGTTTATACAAGAATCAAGAAATTGATGATTGGGTATTGCAAACATAAAAACATACAATATGGCTCTATTTGATTTATTTATCATGGCCAGCGTCTATCACCAGATTTAATTCCTCATTCGGTTTGTACTCTTAACCTTGAATTAATATGATTTTAAGTTTAACTATACATTTAAAAAATCAGCTTTTTATTTACAAGTAATGATGGAAGATGGAGATGAAATTTGCGTGTTTGAGGAGATGACTGGTGGTGATCGTTTTGTCATTTGATTTTTATGTGTTGTTTCTTTTGTTTGTTGTTGTTGTTAGTTGAAGATTGTTAACTTTTTTTTGTTCGTAATTTTTTGTGTATGTTTTTTGTTTAAATTATTAAGTTCCAAATTATATATAATTTAATTATAATTATATTTTCTACTAATTTTTTATTATAATATTATTATTATTTTACCATTATGTAAAATGTACAACTTAAAACTTGACTTATAATACTGTTAATAAAAATATATATATATATATATACAAAGTTTCTTATAATAAAAAAATAGCTAAACATGAATTACTTTTAAAAAAACTAAAAATCATAAACATAAAAAATAAATCACACCAGCAAAAAAAGCAAAAAAGAACGAAAAACTAAATATAAACCATTTTAAAACAAAAAAAACTAAAAACTAAATGCGTTTAATCTGAAAATCTAACATCGGATGCTTTGTAGTCTATTTCGAAGCGGTGAGTGTGGTTGAGTTTGTTATTGGTGTATTCTTTTTCTTCTCTCAAACTCTTCATCTCCTCTTCCAGGTTGAAGTTCGGAGTGTTTTTTATCTTCTCTAACATGGAGATCTTCGCGTCAACCTCCATTGCTCGAACTTCGGTTTTATGAAAATCTTCCAAACATTTTAGCTGAATCTTCATAAGTTTCAGCATAGTTTTGACCTTTTGTGGTTGGAAACCGTTTGAGAGTTGCTAGATCGTCTTCTACATCTTCTGGGATGAGATTCATCTTTTTGATTTTTTTTTTAAACTGGAGATAATTAGAATATGACGGATTTTTTATGTATGTATTATATATATAATTTTTTTAGTCATGTATTATGAATGTGTGTCGTTATTAAACGTCGTTTCGTCTTTCCTAATGTTTAAAGGTGTGTGACGTATGTGACGTCAATATTTATTTGAATTTCCTTTATTTTAATAATATATTGATTAATAATTTATTTTTAATACAGTGTTTAATGTTGAAACAGCGCAACACTAGGTTTACCCTTTTGTACGGTGTTTAATGTTGAGAGGGAAACACAAACCACGCATGACTAAAATGAAATTGTTTTAGTTACTATTATTAAATTGTCTCTTAAATTAATTTTTTTTAGTTGTCTAATAAAGATATTTCTATACATTTTCCGCATAGGTAATGATTACATGCAGTTCATAGCAAATTGATTTCGTATCATACACAAAAACATATTTCTATCAATAATTAAATAAATAAAAGAAATAATATGTTATCCTGATTTCTATACTTTCGTTTCATACACATAAACATATCTCTATTACCCGAACCGAACTTAGTAAATTAACTGAAAAACCAAAACATAATCGAAAAACCTAAATTTAACCGAAATTAAAATTTTTGAACCAAATAAATTGATCTTCAAAACGAAAAAATCGAAACTCGAGCGCCAAACGTCAATTCAAGATCGTGGTTTTTATATAAGCGATTATTCTTGTTAAGTCTCTGCAAATTCTATCTAAACAGAATAAAACTCTTTCTAAAGGTTTAATAATAAAACGATGTCTCTTTTGTCTCAAGTTTTGCAAATCATTATTCTTTGTTCGTTTTTATTTAGTTCATTATAACTTCTTTTTAAATAAAAATTCATATGGTTATATTTTCGTATACATACTAATATTTTAAATAATATTTTCGGCTTCTTCTACAGTGATATTTGTTTTCCATGATATTTTGTTTACATTAACATCATAGTATTGTTATCATTTTAGATCACCTTAAAAGTTACCTATTATACTAATATTTACATAAACATCATAGTATTGTATTCAAGTTATATATGTAACAATGTATAAAAAAGTTTCATAACTATTAATCTTCCTTGGATCTGGACAATTCAAATTAAGTGTGAGACAAGCCCAATTGAAACCCAAGTCGGTTTAAGTGGGAGTCACGCGAGAAGCACTATACCAAGAGGAAGAGGAAACAACCAGATTTTGGCTAAGTATTAAGCTTGTTTTGACAGAAGAGGAAACAACTCTGCAACCATGTTTGGACCACTATACCAAGGCGGCTTCTAGGCCTTTTCACATGCTTAAAGTTATATTTAGAAGCTTGTTGTATGTTCTATATAACTATAGTGATTCTACTGGATTCCGGGTATTAGATCATGGCGTGAGTTGGGTCATAGTTAAGGACCCGAACACGTTCTTAGTTCCTCTTGCTGCATTTTTACCCCATGTTGATGCATGTGTAGCCTCTAAGCCTTGGTTACGTCTACTACGACAGGCCCCAGCAGAGCCGGATGTCGACATGTAGCCTTCTCTCATCCTTACTCTCATTTCAGAACTGAGAATAAAAAATAACATTTTTAGCTAAATTCCACATCCAACGAATTCAAACAATATGTATGTAGATGATACCTTGAAATCAACTAAACTGCATAAACGATGTACATAGACCTAAAATTAACTAAAAGCTGAAGTATATGAGGAAGATACCTTCTCGATTAAATAATAGAGCTTCGAATCGGTGAGATCAACAATGTCCCGAAGTAACGCATACACTGAAGATCNCATGGGACACTATCGATAGTCATATTTCTTGTAGTGCTAGAGTATTCCACATTCTTAATCAAGCCAAACAACTCACTAGAACCATCCAAATACCACAAAACTCGAAATCCCTTTTGAATGTTTAAACCAAAATATCAAAAGTTGTAAATTTTGACACAAATCAACCAAAATCATCATACATGCATCAAATAAACATAAAATACATGTAATAAGGCCATAATCAATCAATTCCAATCCCTAAATCAACCAAAATCCAAAATCCCTAAAAACCCCAAAATTTTCGGAATTTCAAAGAGGAGAAGGGTTTCATACCTTGCTGGAATTGAAAAATTGGTTTGAGATTCGGAAAGAGCACAAAAATTGTGTGGATTAGGCTCAAGAAACTCGAAAATCGGTTGAGATTTGGTGGAGGTCGAGTTATGTAGATTTTGAAGGTGATAATGGGGTAATAGGGTTTTAAAAATCAAGTTGGATGGGGAAGAAGGGTGAACAATTGGTTCAATTCGAGTAAAACCGGGTTACTGTCTAAAAACCGGTTCAAATTAAATGAATTTCGACTTACCTGTTCGGTGGATCGGTTGATCCTAACTTACGCAAATTGGGCTATTTTTAAGATCGAACGATCCATAGACGGATCGATCGATCTAACTGAAACTCTCTAACATGAATCTGATGAATCGATCGGTCCAATGATAGATCGATCGGTCTAATGATAGATCGATCGATCTAATCTTACGCAAAATCCTTATTTATATGGATCGATCGATCTTAATCCTCGACCAGAGCTTCATCTTTTCTGAACTTCTGAAACACTTTGAATTCAAAAATAAAAGTTAAAAATTAGTAAACTCAAAACCAAAGTGACTCAAAACTTGAAATAATAGACTAAAGACTCAAAACAGTGGGTTGCCTCCTACTCAATGCTTGTTTAACGTCATGAGCCTGACGGTACTTACCTCTAAGCTGAGGTTGGTTCAACAAGACAAATCTCAGATTCCTCCATAAGATCTTAGGTAGCTAGATAAGGCTTAAGCCTTTGTCCATTCACCACTAAAGCATTTCATTTGCGATTGTTAAGCACAACCGCACCATATGATTTCACTTCTTTTGTCACAAATGGTCCAGACCATTTAGATTTCAACTTTCCAGGGAAGAGTTTTAATCGAGAATTGAAGAGCAATACCTGATCACCTGGTTGAAAATCTCGTCGATTTTCTTGTCATGTGCAGCTTTAGTCCTTTCCTTGTAGATTCTGGAATTTTCATAAGCTAAGTGACGAATCTCCTCAATCTCATGGAGTTGAATAAGACGCCTTTCTCTCTGGTCTTTATGTCGAAGTTAAGGAACTTGATAGCCCATGCAGCTTTGTGCTCCAATTCTACATGTAGGTGAAAAGCCTTACCATAGAAAAGATTGAAAGGAGTAGTACCCAGAGGGGTCTTGAATGTAGTTATGTATGCCCATAGAGCATCATCAAGCTTCAAAGACCAGTATTTCCTAGACCCATTTACCGTTTTCTGCAAGATGGCTTTGATTTCCCTATTAGAAACCTCCACTTGTCCACTTGTCTGAGGGTGATATGGTGATGCAACCTTATGCTTTACCCCATGCTTCCTAAGCAATCCATCAAAGACCCTATTGATGAAATGAGTACCTCCATCACTGATGACAACTCTACGAACACCAAACCTGGGAAAAATCACAGGCTTTAACATCTTTAGTTCCACTTTCGCATCATTAGTGGGGCTAGCAATTTCTTCAACCCACTTAGACACATAATTAACATCAACTAGAATATAAATGTTATTATGAGAAACAGGGAAAGGACCCATAAAGTCAATTACCCACGCATCAAAAACCTCTACTTTAAGAATGAAGTTTTGTGGCATCTCATTTCGCTTTGAAATGTTTCCTTGTCGCTGACACGAATCACAGTGAGAGATGTATGCATGAGCATCCCTGAACATAGTGGGCCACCAGAAACCTGCTTGGAGTACCTTAGAAACTGTCTTGAATGTAGCGAAGTGACCAGCATAATCTGAACCATGACAATGATACAGAATGTTCTGAATCTCTTCTTCAGGCAGACAACTCTGGAACATACCATCTTTACAAAGCTTGTAGAGATACGGTTCATCCCAGTAGTGGTGTCTGACATCCCTCAAAAACTTCTTCTTTCGGTAACCTGAGAAATCATGTGGTACAACATCAGCAGCTAAGTAATTATCAAAATCTCGAAACCATGGAGTAATCAAATCAGTCTTATGGAGTCTGGGGATAGAGAAATTCTCAATGGTTCTTATTACACAAATGCGTTCCTCTGAAAAAGAATCATCTATAGGAACGTCTTCTTCGACTTGAAGTCGGGAAAGATGATATGCAACTCCATTTTTAATTCCCCGCTTATCCTGCAAAAGCAAAATCCAACGTAATAATCTGGGTTTAGCATCCTTCTTAGAATGGAAATACCGCAATGCTGCATGATCGGTGTGGACTACTACTTTGGATCCCACTAGATAGGATCTGAACTTCTCGAAGGCAAAGACAATCGCTATGAGCTCTTTCTCAGTTGTTGCATAATTGCATTGAGCTATATCAAGAGTCCTAGAGGCATAGTAAATGACATGGAGCGTCATATCCTTTCGTTGTCCAGGTATAGCTCCCACAGCGAAATCACTTGCATCACACATCACTTTGAAGGGCAAATCTCAGTTCGGTGGTTGCACAATTAAAGCACTTACCAAAGCTCCTTTGATCGCTAAAAAGGCAGATTGACAATCATCATCCCATTCAAACTTGACATCCTTGCGCAGCAGCTTCGTAAGGGGTCTAGCAATCTCTGAGAAGTCTTGAATGAATCTTCTATAGAAGTCTGCATGACCTAAAAAGCTGCGAATATCCTTAACGCATTTAAGTGCTTGCAAGTTATTCATCCCTTTCTCATAAATCTTGTGTCCCAACACAATCCCATTCGTCACCATGAAATGACACTTCTCCCAGTTCAGCAATAAATGTTTCTCCTCACATCTCTGAAGAACCCTGCACAAGTTAGCAAGACATACATCAAAAGAAGATCCATAGACAGAAAAATCATCCATGAAAACTTCCATGATATCTTCAATAAGGTCAGTAAAGATAGACATCATGCATCTCTAAAAGGTTGTTGGAGCATTACACAAACCGAAAGGCATCCTGCAATAAGCGTAAATACCAAAAAGGCATGTGAATGTCGTCTTCTCCTAATCGTCTGGGTGAATTGGAATCTGAAAGAAACTTGAATAACCATCTAAGAAACAGTAATAAGGGTGATTAACCAATCTCTCTAACATCTGGTCAATAAAAGGTAAAGGAAAATGATCTTTGCGAGTGCAACATTCAATTTCCTATAGTCAATACACACCCTATGACATGTAAAAATTCTAGTTGGAATCAACTCATTGTTCTCGTTCTTAACCATTGTTATTCCCCCTTTCTTAGGAACTACATGGACAAGACTAACCCAACTACTATCTGATATAGGATAAATAATACCTGCATCTATAATTTTTATTATCTCTTTCTTAACAACATCTTTCAAGTTAATATTTAGCCTTCTTTGATGTTCTACAAAAGTCTTAGATTCATCTTCTAAATGTATCCTATGCATGCATAAATCTGGTGAAATCCTTGTGATATCGTCTAAGGTATGACCTAGAGCTCTACGATACTCTCTTAGCTTATAAAGAAGTAAGGCGGTCTCTACGTTATTCAAATCAACATTCCCTAGCACGGGATAAGTAGAATCAGGACCTAGAAACGCGTACCTTAGCCCGACTGGAAGAGGTTTAAGTTCCAGTTTTGGAGCTTTCAGCTCGCTCTATTCATCAGTAAGGGGCGCAGGGTACGGTTTAGGTGGAGACTTGGCAGCTATCTCCAATGATTCCACTTGGTTGGTCATCTTTTCATTACTCCTGCAAGAGTCTAACATCCTGGTATAGAAACATCATCTCTAAGGGAAAAAGACTCATCAGTAGCTTTAGTCAATGCAATCTCTAAAGGATCATCAAGCAAAAAGTCATCAGAAACTCCCTCAACCGCCTCTGTGATGGTTTCCACCCAAAAGTATTTAGCGTCTAGGGTTGGTTTCTTCAAAACATCTTGCAGATTAAACTTCATGACCATCTCACTGAGATGAAGAACGATCTTGTCTTTCTTCACATCAATAATAGCACCAACTATTGCTAAAAAGGGTCTTCCCAATATGAGAGGATCTTTTGGTTCTTCTCCAAGCTCCAGAATTACAAAGTCAGTTGGTACAAAACTTGTTCCAATCTTCATAGGTAGGTTCTCAAGAAATCAAACGGGATACTTCACAGAACGGTCAGCAAGTATGAGTGAGATCTTGGTACCTTTTATGTCCGTCATACCCAACCTTTTAGCCACAGAAAGAGGCATAAGATTCACACTGGATCCCAAATCACAGAGAGACCTTGCAAATGTAATGTCTCCAATCTTTAGTGATAGAACAAAGCTTCCCGGATCTCCTAGTTTCTTAGGCATACGGTTCTGTAGTATCGAGCTACATTTTCTGTGATTATCATTGCTCCTTCTTCTAAAATGATCTTGCTCATGAGCATGCTCTTAATATATTTCCTTAAAGAGTCAATCATTTGACAAGCATCAGAGAATGGAAATCGAACAGTCAATTCTTTGATCATCTCCTTGCACTTTGCATCTTCTAGATCCTTTCTAGACTTCTTTAATCGATCTAAACTTACGTAACTCCCTTCCTTATTAGGATCGATCGATCCATCTGGGATCGATCGATCTAGTGAATCTGGGTTTTTCCGAATTTTTTGGATCGATCGATCCATGCTTGGATCAATCGATCTCAACCTCTGCATTTTTTCCAGATTTTTCCAAACTCGCAGGTTTTTCGGTTTCTTTGACCAGAATTTCATCAGCTTTTTTTCTTACAACTAGAGACTTCTCACTTCTCAACATAACAACATTCACAAACTCCTCCTTAGAACTTGAATCAGACATCCCAGAAAGAAAACTTGGTGGTATCTTCACATCTTCAGCGGTTTGAACCACTTGAGTATCCAAATGCTTGATATGAGTAGATAAGCTTTCGAATTTTTGATTCATATCATTGGATATGATGTCCATCTTACCATTTAGGTTCTTTTCAGTTTTTTTCTGACTCTCTAGTATCCTTTTGAGCATAGCTTCCATCTTGTCCTCTTGCTGAGCTTGAGGTGGAGGTGTTTCTTGATAAACATGCTGAGATTGCTGTTGAAAGCCGCCTGAATTGTAGTTTGGAACAAAGCTTATATTCTGGTTTCCTTGAAAACCATTTCCTCCAGCGTTTTGCAAAAAAGCCTTTTGGACAAAACCTTTTTTGAATCATTGATTGTATCTTTGTTTGAAGACTCTTTGACCTTGGCTGTTGATGTTACTCACTTCTTCTTCTACAACTTGAGGCGCTTGAAGAGCAAAAAAGTCTACTTCAGTCTTCTCTACATCTTCAGACAAACATAATTGTTTTTGATTCTGATTATTGAGAAGTTGAGTAAGAAGCATTTTTACTTCAACCAGTTCTGGGGATTCTGAGTCAGATGATCCTCCTCTTTTATTCGAATTCGGACAATGGTTGCTGCTACTCACAGCTAAATTGCCTATAAGCTGATATGCTTCATACACTGGCTTGGTCATAAAATCTCCATTACTAGCTATATCCAAAGAAAGCCGATATTGCTGCTCAATACCTCTGTAGAAGGTGTTTAGAAGATTCAGCTTGGAAAATCCATGGTGAGGACAATCCTGGAGGTACTCCTTAAATCTATCCCATGCTTCATAGAAAGATTCTGCAGGACCTTGCTGAAACTGAGAAATTTGGTTTCTCGGATTATTAGTCCTAGTAGAAGTGTAGAACTGATTCAAAAACTTGGATTTACAATGATCCCAAGTTTCTATGGAGTTAGGTGGTAAAGATTTTAGCCATCTTAGAGCTATGTCCGCTAGCGAGTGATTAAAGAGCTTACAATTCATAAAGTCCCTAGGGGCTCCATCAAGCTGGACAGTGTTGCATATATCCTCAAAATTGTTTATGTGATCCATGGGGTGCTCAGTAGGAAGACCACATAATCGACTATGACGTATGAGCTGAATGAGTTGGAATGGGAAATTATAATCATGTCTCTAAGGTTGACGAGGATGAAGAGCATTTCTATAAGTGAGGAAAGCTTCAGGGTTGTTGAAGTCTCCAACTAACACCATGTCTTGTTGAGGTGGGTGATTGAAAACCTGTTCTAGTGGGTCATTTAGCAAAATGACTTCGGGTTCCATCTGATTACCATTGCCACCTCTTTGAACTCCATGTGGCACTTGATTGCCTAATTTTCCTCCTCCTATCGGGTTGAAAATTGCATTGTTTATCTCAGGAGGGGGAGGTGGGTTGTTGTTTAACCATGTTTCTTCAACCGGGATCCGACGAACTAGAGGGGGGTCGTTCGGATCTTCGAGAAAGAACGGATTATGAATGAGATTATCCCCCATCGTGTTGGAGGATTGAGAGTTCCTTCTCGCCTTCCAGATCAAGCGTTCTAGATCCAAGAGGTCCTTGTTACCAAGGCTGAGTAATTCCTTTGACTTGTTAAATCGTTGGATCATCAACCTGTAAAAAGGAAAATCAAGAATAAAGTAACGCGATTAGTACTGTAAAAAGAAAAATTTCTAGTCTCAACTCTAAAGAAAACTTAAGAGGAACTGTTGGTCCCCGACAACGGCGCCATAAACTTGATACACTTAAGTTTTAACCCAAATATATTCACTGCAAGTGCACAGCAAACGCACGACTCTCAGTCTAAAATCGAATTAAGCTAAGAACAGATTAAAATGGTGATTGTAACCGAGAGATGAAAACAATGATAAAGTAAAAACGATTAACAAAAATGCTAGGCAATAGAGAATTCTGCAGGTATTCAGGTTAAAGGTCAAGATTAACATGCAGTATTGATTACTGAAAATAATTCCCAACTCGAAAGACAAAAATAGACTAATCTTATCCCAAAATATTAGATCCATATTCTCGAATTACTAAAGAAAAACTTCCGTTGTATTTAGATAATTTGATCATGCATTTCAATTCAGATTCGATAAGTTCATAAGCCCCTAAGACAATACTCCCGCAAGCAAAGGCACTTATTCATCTAGATTAGATCAAACTTCTAAACCAAATCCCTTTGAGTTTATAATTCTATGATCAATGAACTAGTTAGCTACTCTAATTCATGCACTAAAAATAAATCTAGACTGAGAACCTAACAAATTTCAATCCATTCTATTAACCCATAACAATTAACCTGGTTTCCCCTAGGAAAACCCTAAAACCTAACAAAGAGACTACTCAGACATTATTGCAAGAATAAAAATCATAGATTGAGTTAACATTGAAGAATTGAAAAGCCAAATTGTAAATAAAGAAATCAGAGTTCAGAAATCCTCTAAAATACAGATGTAAATCTCTTCTCTCTAGAACTTCAGCGATAAAACTTGTTCTAAAACTTATTAAAAACTTCTCTCTCTTAAAGAGCTTTTATAGTTTAAGAATAAAAGAAAATAAAATATAAATAATTAAAAACTAATGATAAATCTTGATGTCAAATGCGTCTTTTAGCTTGATTTTCTTTCAGTTTGAAATAAGGGATCGATCGATCCATGCTTGGATTGATCAATCTGAGCTTCCAAAGGATCAATCGATCCAATGATGGATCGATCGATCTTATATTTCGTAAATATTCATGTGCTTTGTATCGATAGATCCATGCTTGGATTGATCGATCCATGCTTGGATCGATTGATCTATCCTTATCCGAGACTTGGATTAATTATTCTTCATTTGCACTTGAATTCTTCAAAAAAAACGTCCTCTTTGCTCCAGAACGTCCCGAACACCAAAATTCCTGAAAACATGCTAAAAATACAAGGAAAACACTCGGAAAATACTAAATAATAGGTACAAATACCCACTAAAAGGTGTTAAAACCGAGTGATATCAGCCTCGCTCTCTCCCTCACATTTTTTGTTCTTGCCAATGACAAATATGACAAAGAAGAAGACAAGGAGGAAGGTCAAGTCTCAGATACATAGTCAGCCCAAGTGAAGGACTCCTCTTTGGTTTCTCATTATAGCACTTGCTTTAAGACTAAACCGAATGATCATTCCTCCACTGTCACATCGTGAAAACAGACCAAGCAACTAGCTCCTAAGAAAACAACCGGCATCTCCTCGCATAGATACTAATGTCATGTCGCTATTTGTATGGAATAGAAGGCGTTTTAATCAACCCCAAAAGCATACTATTATCCGTCACTGGAGTCGCTCTACTCACCCTATTTTTGGTTGTCTTCTTGAAACCTGTGTTCAACCTACTAACTTCTCTCATATTTTGCAGGCTTCACTACCGAGATGGTCTTTCAGTCATAATTCTAGTGCTCACAATCTCGGTCATATTTGGGTTTGCTGGCGTTCGGATTTAGTGATCAATCCGCTCCATATTATGGCGCAACGAATGATTGTTCTTCTTACTCTTAATAATGGTGATGTTGTTTTGATTTCCTATGTTTATGCATCAAACTTTCAGGTTGATCGCATCCAACTTTGGCGCGATTTACAACATATTCGTCATCTCTATGAATCCAATGCAATATCTTAGTTGATATTTGGTGACTTTAATGAGATTTTAACATCTACAAAGCACTCTAATCAAGGATCTAGACAGCTGGGCATGCTACAATTTCATGTCTTTAGCGATTTAACTAACTTCGCATACGTAGGACCAAAGTACACTTGGTGGAACCATCTTACCGCGGATCCTATTGGGAAGAAGTTAGATAGAGCCCTAATCAATGACGCTGGTTGGCACAGTTCCAACGTTCATACACTGTCTTTGAAGCCAATGGTGTCTGACCATGCCCGCTATATCGTCCATTTTTCTTCCCCCATCTCCTCCATTCAAAAGCTATTTAAATTTAATAACTATATTGCTGAACACTCTTCATTTTTGCAGGAGCTTAATTCATATTGGTCCACTATATCACTGCTTCCTTCGCGCCTAGCATTACGCCTCTTCCACCTCAAGCTCAAGAGTCTCAAATTCATCTTACGACAAATGAATACTCGTTATTTCAGTGACCTCTCTCGTTAAACCCATGATGCCTATGATTGACTATGTCAGTGTCAAACTCAAGTACTATTTGATCCCACTAGTGTTACTCTAGCAGCAGAGCAAGTTGCAGGCGAGGGAATGAATTTTATTAGCTCGAGCTAAGGAGATTCTATATCAACAAAAGTCTCATATCATATGGCTTGGTCTAGAGATCATAATACCAAGTACTTTCACCATGTTTCAGCCTCTCAGACATCACGCTACTCGATCAAGCGCTTGACTCTTGCGACGCGTGAAACTGTCACCGACTTACCTACCATAAAGCATGTAGTCGCAACTCACTTTAAAGAGTTCCTTCAAAAAAAGGCATACATACAACCAATCCCGAAAAATTTCCTCACCGATGAGACTAAAGCTACAATGTTCGCTATGCCATCAAATAAGGCTCCTGGGCTTGATGGATACACATCAGAGTTATACCAATCGGCTTGTTCGGTGATTGGCAATGACATAGTCATTGTCCAATCATTCTTCATCTACAACTACCTCCTTCGTGGTGTGAATGCAACAATGGTCACTCTTATCCCTAAAGTCGATGATTTGAAGACGTTAAAAGATGATATGCCCATATCTTGTTGTAATATCATCTACAAGGTCATCTACAAAATGCTTGCCAATCGGCTAAAGGTTCTTCTACTAGAGTTCATCTCGCCCAATGAAAGTGCATTCGTCAAGGGTTGTCTTCTCCTAGGGAATGTCCTCCTAGCCACCGAGATCGTGAAAGACTACCACAAACCATCCATCTCTCCTTGTTGTACACTCAAGTTGGATATTGCAAAGGGTTTTGACACTATTAATTGGAATTTTATTATTTGTGTCTTACATGTCTTGGGATTCCCTGAGGGTTTCATTACATGGATTCATCTTTGTATATTTATAGCTACATTCTCGATATCCTTCAATGGTGAAACCCCCAGGATACTTCCCGAGTTCCAGAGGCATCAGACATGGTTGTGCTCTCTTGTCCTATCTTTATCTCATTGCTAATAATGTTTTGTCCAAAATTTTGAATGCAGTGGCTCGCACTGGTGATTTTCGCTATCATCTTACTTGCTGAGTTATTGGTCTCACCCATCTCTGCTTCGCTGACGACATCCTCGTTTTCTCTGATGGTATGATTCACTCTCTATATGGCGTCTTGACAGTCATGCAGACCTTCAGTAAAGTTTCTGGTCTCCATGTCAAGTTACAAAATCGTCCATCTTCCTTCCGTGTCAGCCTCCGCCGGATCTTCTTCACGAGCTAGACCGCCTAGGTTTTCGCCGCGATGAGTTACATGTTCATTACTTGGGTCTTCCTCTCACCACTAAGTGCCTCACTCATACCGACTATTCACCATTTCTAGACTGTCTTTGGACTCGTATGACTTCTTGGTCCACCAATTTTTTGTCTTTTGCAGGTCATTGCAATTAATAAAATCGGTGGTTATTGGCACGCTAAACTTCTGGTAATCCACTTTTCGTCTTCCAAACGATGTCTACGAGATATTGATAGTCTTTATAGCAACTTCTTGTGGTCTGGTTCCCCAACGAACTCTCACATGTTGAAGCAAAGTTGAGCGGATGTTTGTCAACCTAAGAAGGCAGGCGGTCTCGGGGTTCGCAAGCTCGAAGACACCTCATTGGTCTTTACCTTTTCCCTTATTTTGCATTTAGCATCTGGCATTCCATCTCTTTGGGCTGATTGGAAAAAGCATCACCTCATTCGTAGCTCTGCATTTTGGGAACTTACAAGCACTTCTCGCGGCTCACGGGTTTGGCCAAAGTTGCTAAAAGCCCATCCACTAACCTCTTAGTGTCTTCGGTTCCATATTGGGGATGGTCTTAGAACATTATTCTGGTACGAGTACTAGAATACACTATATATATGATGGGCCAAATTAGAAATTATTCTCTATATATATGAGGTTATGGTTCCCAAAGCAGTCCTAGCCAAAAGTTCAGAATTCTCTCACGATCCCCAACACCAGAGAATTTAAGTTCAAATAAGATTTTCTTTGAAATTATGGATTCTTCAGTTATGCTTCCGCTTAAGTTTTAAATCAACATAAACTAAATGGGTTAAAGTTTATGGAATTACAAATACCAACATACTTCGTTAATTTAATCACTACACCTCTAGTTTGAATGATTTTAAATATTTTAATTCATTTTCCTTCTTTTACTATTCAGCACAATCTTAACTCTTTCTTAATAACTTCCAATTTTTTTTTGTTAATAATAACTTCAAATTTTATAAATAAATTTCTTTTTCTCTTGCTAGGCTCTCTAGCATTGCGTCCAATTAACAATACTTTACTAGGGTTTGGGTACTAACGCCCGGTAAACTATTTAGCCTCTATACTTAAAACTAATAAGTTAATTAAACTAAGAAATTATATGAAACATAAAATTTGAAAATATTATAAAAATTATAAAAATTTCAACCGTACTCTCTACTAATGCGTATTATGAGTTAACAAACACTATATAAACACTTAATTTGTCTTTTTAAAAAGGGAAGATAGCTTAACTACCAAACATTTTAGTAAAAATGACTAGAACCATACAAATCTTTTTTTATTACTTGCATTTTTTAAATGTCCAACTTACCATTCTATTACGTTGTGACAAAAAACGTATTTACCGGAATGCCATTCGCCACCTAGGAATTCGCTGACATGTATTAATGAGATGACTTATGGTTACGTTGCAACTGAGTTACTGAAACCCGCTGAGTTAAGAGACATTAGCTGACTTACGGGCATAAGTCACCGGCTCGTGACGACTTACTTACAAAATTTGGCTGAGTTAAGAGAAATTAGCTTACGGGCATAAGTCACCCGCTCGTGACGACTTACTTACAAAAACTAACTGATTTGTTTCAAAAAGGCTAACTTATGGTCATAAGTCAACTTAAGTAATAGCTGACATACGAGAAAATGGTTGACTTACGCTTTTCTGCTGACTTATGTACTCATGTTACAACTGACTTATACTTCGGCGTGATGACTTATTGAAATTGTACTGAGTTATACTTAGATATGGCTGAGTTATGTTTTTCAGGATGATATAATGCAGCTGACTGAGTTATACTTATGGTTTGACGAAAGGGCTGACTTATGGTTTTCAAGCATATTACGACAGAATAATTTGAGAAAGATTAATTACTAGAATAGCATTCACCTTGCGACTGACTTACATTGCATTTGATGGCTGATTAACTTGGACTGGGTTATGTGTTGGTAGTGCGGCTAACTTATCTTTTTGCCATGTCATCGTCCATGTCAGCATCCATGCCATGTCATCATCCACTACGGATGATGATGTGGAAGGTTAAATTTGCGAGAAACGGCGTTGAATTTTTTTTTTGCATTGTAGATAGTCTTACCGATTCTTCTTCGGTAACCAACTTGTCCATCTATCTTCTTCATCTTATTCTTCATCTCACACTGAGAGCGTATGGTTCATGTACTTATTGTTTCCGGTAACTGGTATTCGATGATAACGGATTGAATGAGTCGAGGCATCATATTCAGCTGAGCTACATGTTCTCAAATAAAGCTTTGAAAAAAATGGCGCACGATACTCCATCAGTTTATGTCNCAGTTGTAAGGTTTTCTCAGCCTATGGAATAACTTAGCCCTTGTTACGTTACAGAGTTCAAAATAACTCAGCCTTTATTATGTTTCCGAGGTACGAATAACTCAGCCCTTTCGATGTTTCAGAGGTAAGAATAACTCAGCCCTTTCTATGTTTCCGAGGTAAGTATAACTCAGCCCTTTCTATTTTTCCTAGGTAAGAATAACTCAGGCCTTTTAACATTTGAGGCCTTTTAACATAAGATATATAACTCAACTACTATGTAAAATAACCCAGTCACATCAGGATATAAAACTCAGTCGTATCAGAAATTAAACTCAGTCTTAACAAATATCTAACTCTTACGCATTATATGTCAAAATCACTTGCAACATACAGGAGAACACGACGAGGGCAAATACGATTTCGACGAAGATGATTTCGGAGAAGACGACCAGGGTTAAAAGTAGGGAAACTAAACTGTTGCTTTTATTTAAGAAGATTTGTATATTTATATGTATAATGAAACTCAGACACAACAACAACAAAGCTGGTCTACAATAAAATCAAATTCAATCACAACGTAAATCAAACACGGTCGTAACAGAAATGAAACTCAGCCACAGCATAAATCAAACTCGTCGACAACAGAATCAAACTCATTCGCAACATATATCAAAGGGAATCAATCGCAACTTACCAGAAATTTCAAAGAGGGTTCACATTAAGATTTAGACAATGACGATTTCGGAGAAGACGACGAGTGAGATAACTACGTCACTTAACAGTTCTTTGCGAATGAGTTAGAGTGAAATCGTTGAGCGACTCCGAAATTTGATATGTATAATGTATGTTTTATTGACGTGGAATACGGTATAATGATGTGGAATACGGTTGAGTGACGTGGATTTGTTTATTATAAATTAACCAAATTAAGAGAAAACTAAGCAAGGGAGTGAATCGTAATTTACAAGAATTTCAAAGACACTCTAGTAATTTTTGAAAGATGTATGAAATTCTAGTTATTGTGGAACCTTTCTATGGTAGTATTTGAGCTATTTTCTCTTTTAAAAATACTAGATTCTTTGACAGCATAATGCACGGTCTTCCTTCTTTTTTTTGTTATACTCTTTTTTTGTTTTTGCTCCTCTTTCTAACTTCAGAACTATAAAAGATATGCTACTAAACTATATATATACATATAATACTTAAATGTGAACCTAGTTTATATTTATAACAAAATCATTTCCATATATTTCAATAAGTTTGAAAATTTCATTTATTATTTAATTAATGTTAGGTTTTCATCGTGATATTCATAAATGTGGAAACCATACTGTGCGTACTCAACATAAGTTACCTACTTACCCATATGTGTGCAACAAAGATATCAATATAAGAGTGTAACGACCATAAAGCTTAAAAAAATAGACAAATAGATGGAGTGGAAAAATGGCTAGGTCCGTACTTATTCCGCTAAAGTAAGTAACCTCAAGCTGAACTAAAAGAAGAGAAAAACCCCATCAGTTCCTTAAGAAGCTTATAGAAAAAGAATAAAAATCAAATAGTGGTAACCGATCATTCACCGATGCAGCAAATTCACTCACTTATTCAAAGTCGTATGTGGTCAAGAAGCTCACCTTCGATATTTAAAATCTATTTAAAATAATAAATTTGAATGGGCATGACTGATAGGTTCAGGTTTTAATTCCTAAAACTACACTGCAGAGAATAGATCACTATAGTATGGTAAAGGGTCGAATCCCACAAGGACCAGATAGTGTGACTCTCAGTTCTAAAATCGATTATAGCTAATACATAAATAAAAGAGAGATTGTTTTCGAACGATTGAGAATTAAAGCGAATAATTAAAAATGAATGTAAATCAATAAACTAAAACGCTAGGTGATAGGGAAATTCTATAGGTATTCAGGTTTGAAGTTCATATTGACAAGCAAGATTAACAAATAAAATTAGTTCTCAACTCAAAAGACGAAAATAGACTAATCTCCTCCCGAAGTATTAGAGCCCTATGATAGAATTGCTAAGAAATAAAGACTAACCTTCTCCCGAAATCTTATATTTCTAAATTAGACAATTAAATCATGCAGTGATTACAGATTCGATATGTTCATAAGCATCAAAGACAATACACATAAGCATCAAAGACAATACTCCCGCAAGCAGAGACATTTATTAA
Organism: Iberis pinnata; assembly: GCA_900406425.1. Taxonomy (NCBI): domain Eukaryota; kingdom Viridiplantae; phylum Streptophyta; class Magnoliopsida; order Brassicales; family Brassicaceae; genus Iberis; species Iberis pinnata. The sequence continues at coordinate 22,678 of OVBE01000432.1, forward strand.
TCTAGACTAGGTCAGATTAAATAAATCAAATCCCTTTGTATTTATTAACCTAAAATCATGAACTAGGTGATCAAGCTAATTCAAGCAATGATAACAAATCTTGACTAAGAACCTAACAAATTGAATCCATTAAAGTCAAACCCTAACTATCAAAACATGTTTTCCCTGGGAAATCCCTAAAACCTAACAAAGAGACTACTCAGACATAGCCAAGCAATCAACAATCATAGATAAAGAAAGCATATTCAGAAACCAAATCAATAAAATAAGAGAGTTCATAATTCTTCTCTAAATACAGGTGTCAGGATTCGTCTCTCTCAGAAAAACTCTCAAAGAAAAAGTCATGAATTGTAATATGTGTTTTGTATTGTGTCTATGTTTAATAAAACCCTAAGCATCTAGCTTATATAGAGTTAAAAAATAATAAAAAAGAATATAAAACTCAATAAGGAAAACCAATGATAAGTCTTGAGGACGAAAAACGTTATTTTGGAAATTTTCAAGTAATCTTGAGCATATGGATCGATCGATCCAAGTGTGGATCGATCTGACGTTCTCCTACTTCATGGATCAATCGATCTAAGTGTGGATCGATCGATCGAAATTTTCGTAAGTTTGATAAGCTTCTAGATCGATCGATCTCAACATATATCAATCGATCTACTCCCTCACTTTCATATGAAAGCTAACTCAAGTGGCCAGTTTGAATAAAAATCTCAGCTCATTCCATTCATGGGAACATCCTAAAATTTCGATTAACATTTGGCTCTTCTGATGAACTCTGCTTCTGCATTGGTAAATCGCATCCATTTTGTGCACAATTCCACATTTTTGCTCCAGAACGTCCAAAACACCTAGAAACATGAAAATATGCCAAAAACACAAGGAAAATACTCGAATGATGCCAAATAGCAAGTATAAATACCCACTAAAAAGCATCAAAATTGAGTGATATCAAATCCCCCAGACATAGATCTTTGCTTGTCCTCAAGTAAAGCAAGACCCAATCTAGAGAAAAGGTTTTTGAAACCACACATGAACTCTCAGAATCTCAGCAACCTCAAGCATAAATATCAAAACTCAAAAGATATCGATCCTAAACAACCACTATGGAAGAACTGTTTACCACCACATAACTAAAAGCATGTTTCCTACTCTAAACCCAATATCAATCAAATCATCAAGTCATCTCAACCAGCTCATTGAGTTTAGTTTAGTTAAGATAAATGAATTATCACCTATGGGGTATCGATTCAATGCGCACAAGCACCTCTTCTATCAAAATGTCCATGCCAAACAAAGCATTAATCGACTTTTGGTCCTGACCCTTTTTCCCCCTTTCTCACTTCTTATTTTTTTTCTTTTTATTACTACTTTTCTTTTCTTTTCTTTTTCGCATTTCTGCACTTCTCTTTTCTTTTTACTTTTTTAGCAGCCGGCAATTCGTTGGGATTGACTATGGCTTTAATCCCTTTTTCTAAACTGTTTTTTTATTTTCTGAAGGGAGAGAGAGAGAGAAAGGATCCGGATCATACTGAAAGAACTTGTCAGTTTTACAGAACATTGAAAAGCAAGACACTTAGCTTTCAAAGTATCTTACCACCAAAAGCAAGAGAAATTAAGTTCAAATTAAGTCCTATCATGGCAGAGCTAGCATTAAATCATCAACAATCCAAAAGACTCAGACTTTCAGAAACAAAACAATCAGCAATGGGGTTCCAATCCTAAACATACCAGTTAAATCTAGGCCAATAATCTAAAAAGATCAATACTATACTCACATTAAGTTGGTTATCATCATATATTCTGGTCATTGTTCCTTCGACTCGACTAAACACGACTAAAAAAAACAAAAAATTTTGAAAAATTTCACCAAACTGATGAAAAATCCAAAAAGACACAAAACATGGTTAGTAGCTATACTCCCTCCCCCAGACTTACTTCACACCGTCCCGGTGTGAAAGTAAACCCAAGAGAAGGAATAGTGACCATAATAAAAATAAATAGATAAAATGAATAGTACAAAAGAGTTTCAGTACTTACCTGGAACAAGAGATCGACTGGTCTTTAATAACGAACGATCGATTAATCCCTAGACGGGTCGATCGATCTTTGACAACATTTTAAAGAGTTCCATGGGCATGGATCGATTGATCCATAGACGGATCGATCGATCGTGATGTCCGACCAAATTCCTGAAATTTCCTGAAACATTTCTTAAACTCACAACTAAAAATTAATTGGTAGTAAACTAAATAGGACTGACTCAAAAAAAACCATAAAGGGAGAAAAATCAAATTGGTGGGTTGCCTCCTAATCAGTGCTTTATTTAATGTCAATAGCTAGATGAACTTACCTTCTATGCTGAATCTAATTCAGTACCAATAGAGGCAATAGATCTACCATCCACCTCCGACATCTGCAGCTTCAGCACTTTATTCATTGCTTCCTTTTTGAAATTCGTTCCCTTGTCTTTAAGATCTTGAGTAAAGGGAATTCTAACCTTAAAGAAAGGTTTTGGAAAACCCTTACTTTTTACCCTATACTCGACCCATTCTTCGCTCAATGATTTAGGAATCAAAGTTAGATGAGTGTTCTTTCTGACCTCTTTCAAATTTCCTTCACCGTTATTCTTGTTCTTTGAAGCTGGGTTTGGAGCACCTTTAACCTTTCCTTGATTAGTCAAATCCAACTCGACATTCTCATTGATCTTCTTCAAGTTTATCTTACCCCTTTTCTTAACTCTTGGGGTTGAACCCTTGATTGGAACTTGAGATTCCTTGTGCATGACTTTGACATCACAGTCTTCAAATTCGGCCTGAGAAGTCTGCACCGCTTTTACCTCTTTGATCATGATGATCCTTGATGTAGGAATGTAAGGTACTAAGGGATAATAGTATGTTTTCTGGATGTTCGTGAGATAGATGCGCTTCTTGGGAACATGCATCATAGCTCCTATATATGCTAAGAAAGGTCTCCCCATAACTAGTGACCCTTCTGAATTTCCATTTGTGTCCAAGACATGGAAATCAAGAGGAACTATGTAATCCCCTACTTGCACCATCACATCAGACACAAAACCACTTGAAGATACAACAAAATTGTTAGCCAATGCAAAAAACATTCTTGATGGTCTGATATCTTTTAGTCCCAGCTTTTCAGCGACCATCTTTGATATGACGCTGACATTAGCACCAGTGTCACAAAGTGATTCCTTGAAGAGAACTCCTTTAACTTTAACTAGAATTAAGAATTCACTTGGATCCTCTATCTTCTAAAGTCTTCTGAGTGGAAGAAAATGTTGAGAAACCGCATCATAGTACACATGTTATTCATTAGGAATCTAAGGTCTATTGGGGCACGAGATCTGAACTTTTGCAAGTTTTTTTGAAGGTTGTGCATGTTGCAGAGGTGGATCAGTTGATCCATGAGTGGATCAATCGATCTCGTCATTTTTTAGAAATCGATCTGATGGATCAGTCGATCACTTTTTCCGTAAGTTTCTGAATCGGGTGGATCGATCGATCTAAGTCTCCTGGAAACTTCCGTATTTATGGGTCGATCGATCTCTCTTTGGATCGATCGATCTCTTCCTCTGGATCCCTTATGAAATTTCAAAAATCTGCAGATTTTGCAGACTCTATCTTCCTTTTCACCATAATTCAAGTTCATCGCCTTGCATTATCCCTTAGGATTATCTTCAACCTTTCCTGGTAAAACACCAGCTTAACTTTTAACTGCTTCCGAAGTTTGAGCTACTTGTACATCCAACTTCTTCACATGAGTAGATAACGACTTGAATTTGTTGTTCAAATCATGATACATGCTATCCAACTTCACATTCAGGTTCTTCTCAGACTGTTGTTGACTCTCTAAGATCTGCTTCATCATTAAATTTATCTTGTTTTCTTGTTGAACCTGAGGTTGAGCTGCTTGTTAGAAACCAGGTTGAGAGGCTTGTTGAAAACCACCTGATTTCTTGCCAAATGATTGCCCATACTTCTGTGCAAAGGTATTTTGTTGGGGAGGATATGATTGATCTTGAGGATTTGCAACATTTGTAATCTTCCAAGAGAGATTACCTTTGTTGTAACCTGGATTGTAGCCTTGATTGTAGACTCTTTGGCCTTGGCTATCAATATAGCTTATTTCTTCTATGTTCCTAGGCCCATTGATGGCAATGCAATCAGCTTCAACTTTCTCTACATCCTCAGCAAAACTGACATGCTTCTCATTTCGTTTCTTGAGAAACTGAGCAAGAAGCTCCTTTACTTATGCTAATTCAGAAGAATCTAAATTAGATGATTGTACTCTTTGATCATAGTCAGGATAGTGGTTGATTTTGCTAGCAGCAAGGTTTTCAATTAGCTTATAGGCTTCATTCAGGGGTTTAGTCATGAAATCGTCGTTGTTGGATGTGCCTAGAGAGAGTTGATATTTCTGATCGATGCCTCTATAAAAAGTGTTGAGGAGGTTCAACTCAGAAAATCCATGATGGGGACAATCCCGAAGGTACTCTTTAAACTTGTCCCATGCTTCATAAAAAGATTCCACCGGTCCTTGCTGAAACTGAGAGATCTTTCTTCTCATATTATTAGTTCTGGTGGAGGTGTAGAAGTGATTTAGAAACTTGGATTTTCACTCATCCCAAGTCTCTATTGAGTTAGCGGGCAATGACTTAAGCCACTTGAGAGCTCTACTAGCTAGAGAATGATTGAAGACTTACAATGCATGAAGTCTTTAGAGACTCCATTGAGATGAGTTGTGCTGTAAATGTCTTCAAAATTATTGATGTGATCCATAGGATGCTCAGTAGTCAAGCCATGAAACTGGTTTTGCCTTAGCAACTGGATGAGTTAAAATGGGAAATGTTAGTCATGTCGATGAGGTTGTTGAGGGTGGAGGCATTCATGTTGACTAGGAAGGCTTCAAGGTTGTTGAAATCGCCAACTAGTACCTTGTTTTGGTGAGGTATGCAGTTTTGATTCAGTCCTGGCGGATCTTTCTCACCATTATCGCCATTACCTTTGCCTTGATTGGCGTTTCCAGCTCCTCGGTTGCATCTCCTTCTTGATGTCCCGGTGGTACTTGATTATCGTTTCCTCCTTGTTGGTTGAGCGCCAACTACCTTATATGTTCCAATCCTGGAGGGTTTTGGACATTTTGAACTACAGGGATGATCGGATCCTAATAACGTTTTTAGCCATTGTTGTGGATGAACTAGCGCTTCTTCGAGACTTCTGGTTTGAACGTTCTAGTCTTGCGAGTTCTTCGTTGATGAAGTTGAGAAATTCAGATGATTTGTCAGATCTCCTGGTCATGCACCTTCAAAACAAAAACAAGAAGAAAGAACGAGATTAGTACTAAAAATAAAAATCCTATACTAAACTCTAAGTAAAACTTAAAATGCACAATTGGTCCCCGGCAACGGCGCCAAAAATCTGATAGGTTCAGGTTTTAATTCCTAAAACTTCACTGCAAAGAATAGATCACTATAGTATAGTAAAGAGTCGAATCCCACAAGGACCAGATAGTGCGACTCTCAGATCTAAAATTGATCCTAGCTAAGACATAAATAAAATAGAGATTGTTTTCGAACGATTGATAATTAAAGCGAATAATTAAAAAACGAATGTAAATCAATAAACTAAAACGCTAGATGATAGGGAAATTCCGTAGGTATTCAGGTTTGAAAATCAGGTTGACAAGCAAGATTAACAAATGAAATTAGATCTCAACTCAAAAAACGACAATAGACTAATCTCCTCCCAAAGTATTAGATCCTTGTGATAGAATTGCTAAGAAATAAAGGCTAACCTTCTCCCGGAATCTTAGGTCTCTAAATTAGACAATTAAACTATGCAGTGATTACAGATTCGATATGTTCATAAGCATCAAAGACAATACTCCCGCAAGCATAGACACTTATTCAACTAGACTATGTCATATTAAATAAATCAAATCCCTTTGTATTTATTAACCTAAAATCATGAACTAGGTGATCAAACTAATTCAAGCAATGATAACAAATCTAGACTAAGAACCTAACAAATTGAATCCATTAAAGTCAAACCCTAACTATCAAAACCTGTTTTCCTTGGGAAATCCCTAAAACCTAACAAAGAGACTACTCAGACATAGCCAATCAATGAACAATCATAGATAAAGAAAGAATATTCAGAAACCAAATTCAATAAAATAAGAGAGTTCAGAATTCTTCTCTAAATACATGTGTCAGGATTCGTTAATGTTCTAGATAGGAAAGAACATATACAATCGTTAATTTTCTCGCACAATGCAAAAATCTTAAGTTTATGATAAATTCCATAATGGAATTGGAAATACTTGGAGTAAATCAATTGATGATATAAAAAATGGAACACAAAAAAATCCTAACATGATGGTGAACATATGGAAATTGAAAAAGTCAAGAAAAACAGAAATTGAGACATGTTATAGAAAATTAACGATTGTATATGTTCTTTCCTATCTAGAACAAAAAAAGCATTTTGCATACATTATGTAGCTCACAGTGACAACCTAAGAAAATTGCCACTGTTATTTTATAAGTTATAACTGAAATCATGAAACATAAAGCCATAGTTTGTTGAGAATAGCCAAAGGAGTTCCACTTCTGGTTTTAGATGCAACTCATATCATGACTGATCTGAGGCAAAAATCTTAAACAAAACATTGATAATATGTTATTATGATTCGATTTAGATGGCATTGAAATCTTTCATGCGACTTGGTCATGATCCCTGTGACCACTTAATGTGATCTTCCTCCCCCTGGTCACACCAAGATATGTCATGATTAGTATAAATTTAAACGAACCAGTATCTTATTGTAAAACCACAAACAATTCTAAGTCTCTACAAGTTTTGTACTGACCTTCTCATACCTTGTTGATTAAACAGTGACATACAACTTCTGTATCACTACTACTCCTCTGTAAGCTTCACTCACCCCTTGGTGTCAAGGTCAAAGATGTTGCTGGAGAATGTGACAAGCAACACCACCACTGCTCTTGCAGAAATGTGATGTCGTCTTCTGTTACTCTTGCTTCCTCCATAAATCCAACGGAACCCCTCAAGTAAACTTTTATTGCCATGGAAGCTAAAGATGTTATTAACACATATCGGTTTTGATGTAGTACCAGTCAGGGTCCTATGGAGCAAAATCCTTAAATTTACCTGTCTTTACAATGTTTCTTGATATAGGTAACCTAAAAAAGCATCCAGTATCAATACTAATCTATAGATTTAATGGAAAAGGTTTCATATATTAATTCATCGCAAGCTCATAAATAAATCCTAGTACCAAAAACACAAAACTCTAAATTACGGGAAACCAGAGTGCTTGAGATAAGCAATAATAACGCTACATATATTTTTGAATTAGTTCATTGCGATCTATGGGGACCGTATCGTACTCCATCCTTTTCTGGTGCTCGATACTTCTTAACTATTGTTGATGATTTTTCACGCACTGTTTGGTTATGTCTTCTGAAAGATAAAACAGAAACTTCATTGCACTTACAGAACTTCGTTGCAATGGCCGATCGACAATTTCAAAAATCAGTGAAAATTGTAAGAAGTGACAATGGAACTGAATTTACAAGTCTCACAAAGTATTTTCTTTCTAAAGGTATCCGTCATGAGACGTCTTGTGTAGGGACTCCGCAACAGAATGGTCGTGCCGAAAGAAAGCATCGGCATATTCTTAACATTGCTCGCGCGTTGTGTTTTCAAGCAAACCTACCCATTCAATTTTGGGGTGAATGTGTGTTACCTGCTGCTTATCTGATAAACCGAGGGTTTATCATTTTGTTCAGTATTGCTCCCAATCAGTTGTAGCGGCTCTTGTTCTGACAAACTTTTTATTATACTCATATGGCTAATTCTAGTAATAGTTTTTCTATGGGTCATTTCTATTTGCAATGTGTGGATACCAAATATATAATACATGCATAATTAATCAAATTAAGAAATGAATTATATATATATGAAATTTTATTATTTTACATGCTTCACTTGCAAGGCAGGTGTGAACGGATCATATACTGATAATTTTCGTTGAGAGTGTATTGTAGTAACTCCAAATTTGTCGGTTTTTATACCTACATCGTCAGTTGGATCATATCATTCACACTTGAAGACACACACCGCAAGTTTAATATCCCTGGGTATCTTCATGGATTTTTTAAAGTGATTTGAGAAGCTCTTGAAATGGTGAATAATGCAACTTCTTGAATTCTTTGAAGAACTGACAGAAACATATTGTTGGAGTCTTAAGTTGCTCTTGGGGGTTCTCTAGCATTCTCTTGTTAATCTCTTCTTCATTAGATTCTTCATGCTCAATTAAAGTGATGAGATTTGATACTGGCTTGTTGAACTTCTCCCTCAAGCGTTTAGTTTCTGATCTTGTCCTTGGTCCTTGATCCATAGTTGTTAGAGTGATGATCTCTTGCTCAAATTATGTTGGATGAGTTTGGATGTCTTCATCACTAGTTTCAGAGTAATGGCATGCTCTCTATTTTTTGTTGGAGGTAACCATTTTGGCTCCTTAAAGACATCTGCAAAATTATGCAACAATTCAGACAGTGCTAGCAGCCTTGCACTATGGTATATGTTGTTATCCTCCAAACTGAATAAATTTATGCATCTCTGATTATAAGGCATAAGGATTTCAGGTTATAATGATTTTAAAGAATTATTTGTGTTGTGTATAGCATTATCCCACAATTGTTATTAGCTTCCCTTTATACACAAAAGATAACTCATGAGTATCCCAATCCACTTGACATTTGCCTAAAGTGCGCAACCATTGGATTCCGAGAATTATATCTACATTTTCCAATTCAAGTGATATAAAATCTTCTTTGAAATCGAGTCCTTGAATAGTAAATGACACATTCTTGCATACTCCCATCCCATGCACAGACACACCCGTACCCACTAATAATTTCATAGATGTATAGTTTGTTGTCTCTAAATGAGCTAGTTGGACAATGGGTGGAGCAATAAAGTTATGAGTTTCACCACTATCCAGTATTATCACCATGTTACACTACTTTATTTTGTCTTGAACTTTCGTAGTGGTAGGAGTAGAAAATCCCAGAAAAGAACTCAAAGACATTTCCATCAAAGTACCCTATGTAATTTCATCTTCATAATTTGCATCACATATTGTCTCATTAGTCACTTCCACATCAAATCCATTTAGCACTGTTAAAAATTGCACGGTACAATTAGTACATAGATGCTCCCACGACCATTTAACATAACACTTGAAACATTAACTTAATCTCTTCTTTTCTGCCAATTCAGACTCTGCTGAACGAATTTGTGGTCTCTGATTTTGATAATTTCATAATTTAGAGTTATGTCCTCAATCTGTTGTGATTGATTTTATCTTCCAATCCGGATGAGATCCCATCAATTGATTGTTCCTATTTGAACTTGTTCTTTGCTGATCTCTAGTATCTTCTCTTGAAATCACTTTGAATATAGAACTTTGCTCCATCTGAATTGAAGCCACTTTCATTTCTGCCAAATCCATTGGTTTACACATATTAACTACCTCTTGCATTTCCACAATCACAACATTCATAAAAATCCCTTCTAATTGTGATTCAACTAATCATGTAACTTGTAAAGATAAATACTCAAAAAGATGGATGAATTATGCAGTTGTTCTAACTTGTCTAACTGCAAACAACACTTGACTCGGATATCTGATTTTCTTTTTAGTGAACCTCATTATCAATCTCTCTTTGAAACTAGTCGAATTCCTATACGCATTCTTTTGGACTTCACTATTGTACCAACTGAGAATTTCTCAGAGAAACCAGCTCTAATTGCTCGGAATCATCGTATTTTCCAATTCGGAAGAACCTTTCTACAATTGAAATCCATCCATACACATTCTCCCCTTCAAAAATCGGCATGTATATTATTTTAAGCAAACTATCGCGATTTGCAATCAACCAAGATCTTGAAGTATCGTTATCGTTGTGAAAATTAAGGCCAGGTTCCATATATTAATCGTTTGAAATTGTTGATTATTTTGCCGATCCTTCTAAGTTTTGAGCTCCATCGTCATAATCCACCGTATGTAGCTGAATCACCTTGGGAAGAACTGCGTCGAGCTTTTCTTCTAATTATTTGAATTTTCTATTTGATTTCTTCTTGTATTCAATCTGAGCTTGCATTGATCTCATGAACGTCTTTGCCAATGTCTCAAATGTTAGTGGTGGATTTCCACGTGTCTGCTCCTCTTCAATCGTATTCTTTATCGTTGACTTTAACGAATGCATTGTTGCTTCTTTATTTGTGCAAAGCTTCAATCCAATAGAAACTCACTTACGCACCAATTTGATAAGAAAAAAACCATGTTATTGATCTTTATAAAAATCATACTACAAAAGCCATGGTCTTTCCTTCGCACCACCAAACCACTACTAAAATTCTGTAAGAAAAAGAAATGATGCAGGCTCAATTTATATAATATAGAGCTTTAACAATAGACTCATTAACTACTATAAAAAAATATAACTACACCAAAACAAACTCCAATCTCAATACAAACTAAATAAGAAAGACTCTAAAATCTTCAACATGTATATTTTCAAGCTTCACTCCCAATCTTCTCTTCTTTTGCCTTCTTATTTGCTCTATAATATATTTTTTTTGGCTTAGACCATTATTTTCATCTTCATCAACTAGAATCTATTGAGAGTGAACTTAGTCCATCAACGGTTCTCCATATGTATACACACTAAAGATCCTTCACTTTTGATCTCAAATTTGTTAAAAATCTGGTTCGATGATAGTTCTCCACAAACCAAAAGGATATTTGGACTCTATATCAAAAACTAATATTTACAATGAATGAGAATGAAACATATAAATATGCTTGCTTTATATAAGAAGAGTCAAGATTTAAACATTGGAAGCTGCAACGCTTGCTTTACCAATGCCTCAGTTTGCCTTTCCCTTAAAGGAGGACTATGTTGGCTCCAACTCGAGGTCTCATCTAACTCTTGATGATGTTCACATATATGTAGCAATACAGATTTTTTATGGTTTCAATGTGAACTGCTACCCTAATTTAAGCTTTTGAATGATATATATTAAGAGTAACAAAAAAAAATTGAAAGTCTTCAACTCAGACATAACACCATTTAAAGAGTTGTAGAAAGATATATTGATTCACAAGATTCTTCAACTTAGGCTTAGCCTACATGTGACCAATTGCCAATAAAAATTAAAAAAAATTTGTACACAAACAATAGTAAAAGAATGGTTTTTTTCAACTATCCAACTTGAAAGCATCAACAAAGAGACCCAAACAAACACCAGCTTTCCAGAAATTCATAAACACCACAAAAGACTACAACTTTCCAGAAGAAGATGGCTTCTTCTTATACATAAGCATATCAATTCCTTCAATAGCAGCCACCACGATTCCTCCTACAAGAACGTCCCAATCACCTGTCTAACCAAGAATCATCGCTAATGCATTCACAGTGTAGAAACCAAGAAGCACCAAAAATATCTTCAGTGAGAAAAAATTTTTGCATAGTTGATTTTCAACAGCAACTGTTTCCTTAAAGAAATCCCTATTCTGCCTAATCTTGTGCTACCAAGACCATTTATGTCTCCATTAATCTCTTCTATTCCTGAAGAACTTGTGTCTAACGCAAACGCTATAATTCTCCAATTTATTTCTTTCATCTAGAAACTACTGTAAATAAAATAATCAAAGTGAAGAAATAATGAACCAAAACCTAATTTGAATCGGAAAAAAAAATGCTACCTTTTAATCCACGAAGCTTTTCTGAGGAACACATTTATCATAAAGGACCGACCTTTTTCAATATTGAAGATCGATAACGATGATCAAAAGACGCGTGAAGCTTGGATTTGACATGCCATAACAACTGGATTTCTTAGATTTTAGGGAGAGGATGAGGGATGACGATGACAAAAGGCGTTGAAGTTTACAAATTTTTACTCAAATTATAAAACATAACTTTGTAAATTGAGTTTTTTTTATAGGAAAATAGGTATTTTTTATTTTGTAATTTGGAAAATAAGTACTTTTGGTTTATTATTTGAAAAATAAGTATTTTTTCATTCACACAAAGCATTTATCTTTCTCACAAACAAATCACCATTCACATAAAATATTCATCATTCACACAAAACATTTCATCATTCATGCCATCTATTCACAATCATTTACAAACAATGCCTCATCCATTAAACAAACAAATACTTAAATACAAAGGTACATTTTTAACAAATTATAAAACATTTTAATATCATATTACCCAATTTTCTCAATTTAAAAGGTTCACCCAATGTTCTCAATTAAAAGGACCTTTTTAAACTAAGAAAATTGTACAAATAGGTACTAAAAATTTTTCTAATTTGTTAAATATGTAATTTTAAAAAAAAAATGAAAAATACTTTGTAATGAACTTAAATTTTGAAAAAAATACATTTTTCCTTTTAAAACTACGTTTTCTTTTAACTAAATTTATTAAGTTAGCCTCATAATTTTATACAACGAGATATTAATTAGTAAAGAGCTTAAATTATTACAAATAAATTATAAAACTGAAAATAAATTCAAAAATAAGATGACCACACAAATATGAAATATTTTAACTCTCTATAGTATTTAAATATATAACTAATTGTGAGATGGATATGTGTATAATATTTTGTATCAATTCAAATTCATATTTTTCTCTTATTCTGAATTTTTTTTTGTCAAACGTGCTCTAATTTTTCATCTTCACTCTCTCGTTCTAACAAAACCATAATCAATGCTTCTTGAAACATCTATTGCAAATTTCAATCCCTATAGAATTTATCTATTGTTCATAGCGGAGTTTAACCCAGAAGGAAGATTTGTTTGCTATTAGTCGTCTCCATCTCCTCTACTTGGTTTTCTTCATCGTCAACATTTGATCTAGGATGGATCCACCTTCATACAAGACAAAATTTTCTCGACACAACTTACATACTTGGTAAATTTTTTGATGATAACTTCTCTGATTTTAGGGTTCGTCTTGTATTTGGGATGGATCTTGATGTAATCGAGCGTGTCATGGTACTCGGTCGATTAATCTTTGTCTACATGGTACTCGGTCGATTAATCTTTGTAATTACAATATGTATTTATGAAGTTAAAAAGATTGATGTATGAATAAGAGTTAGTTTTTATTTTTTTACTATGTCCATAATTGCTCATGCAATTTTCAAAAAATAAAAAATAAGAGTTAGTTTTCAAAATAAAATAAAATAGTGTAGTTTCAAATACTGATGTATGAATATGGTTGTTTTCAAAATATCTCTTTATAATAATTGCTTATAATGTACTTTAAGGAGTATAAATTACTATTATATAATATTTTCTCATGTTTTAATTATATTAAGTAACTCAAATATTTAATCTATTTTTATAAATAAAAGTAATTCAATAATATTTTAATATAGGTTAAATGTTTACTCACTCTTCTTTTTTACCTTAACCTCATATGTATCCTTTTAGATAAAGTTTCTTGTTTTGTCGTTCTTCCCAAATGACAGTCTCCGATCCTCCACCGAACATACATCGGATTCCTTGCATTCTTCATATGGGACTCTGGCGAACCCATCAGGTGTCTTACCATATGAAGTATTGATTTCAAAATGGAAGCATGTAATTCTACAGCTCTGCAGTGCATGTAAGATAGAGGTAAATAAGAAAGACGACTTTAGTACATCAGTCTCCCATCTTTAAATTAACTTTGATGAATATGTTTTTCCCCCAAGCAAGCGAATTCTAAAGATAAAGATGTTGAAGCACGAGTGAATGTTGTAACGGGATTCACATATGCGTTGTGAGACTATTGGTGATTTTGAAAACAATGACATGTCTCTTTTTCTTATCAAGACTGAAGTAGGATACTTTACCGAAAGCTCTTGATGACTATTCAGTTGATAACAGAGGTCATGTAAGTTCTTAGGTTTGTTAAACTACAATTCATGGCCTTGAGAAATGTACATACATCCTCTCTGGAAGAAAATCAGCACAAATTCAGCAATTGATTTTTTTTATTTGCATCTCACTACTCGTCTAATTGGAGGTATTAAAAAGCAACACTAAAAGAAATGAGGGTATTAATAGTAGTGTAAGATAGCGTATTTCACGATTGTGTTATTGTAGATCAAAACGGATTTTTTTCATAGTAATGTCATTTTTTTAACGCTATGTTTGATATAGCGGGAAAATAAAAAATTTAGCCGCACCGTCATGTTAATTTTTCATGTCTTTGCATTGCAAATTACTAAAAAACGTTATGTTATATTAAAAAAAACTTAGTTAAAAACACCTAAAAAAACCTTTATACGAAAAGGACAAAAATAATTTCAACCTTTTTCTTCTCCCTTCTCTAACTCCATTCTCTTCGTTTCTCACCGTCTTCAATCTGAACTCGATTATCCAAGTAATTTCTAAAACCAATATGAAATAAGAAAAAAAACTTTTGTCTCTTAAAATGTTCACAATAGTACGTTGGAAAAAAATAGTTTTAATCTCATTTTTTGGTGTTCGATTGTTTAGATTGTATTAGATTGTGCTCTAATGAAGATGTTGTTGGATGGATTTTAGTTTAATTTGCAACCAATTGAATTGAGCAAGATGTTGTTTAGCAGTTTAATTTAGTTGAGATAATTAGTTTTGAATATTTTTGATGATGAATCTTGTGATTAGTGGTGCTTATATTAGTGTGGAACTCCTATGAAACTTCTCTTAGATTCGATAATAGTTTCATCAGTAACACAAGATAGCTTGGGTTGGGGTTTTTGTGCTTAATAGTGAAACTCATTGAATCTATCTTATCATTTTGCAGGTCATGTTAACCACTCAATCTTCTGGAAGAAGCTTGCTCCTATTAAGGTGAAGCTTTGAGCTTTTTAGTTTCTATCTTTTCCCACTTGCCATTCATTATTCTGTATTTATTGGCTTGTTTAAACAATTAATAGGAAGGAGGTGGAGAACCACCAAAGGGAGCTCATTGGTGGAGCCTTTGACACTCACTTCGGTTCGCTTGAAGGTTTGGTGAAAAAGATGAATGCTAAAGGTGCTGCTTTGCAAGGCTCAGGATGGGTGGCCAGTAGTCTAGTTTCACCTTCTAATGTTCTCATGTCACTTTAGTGCCTTACTTATAATCATGGTCACTTATTCGCTTGTTTGTCTTGATTTATTCAGTGGCTTGGTCTAGACAAAGAACTTAAAAAGCTTGTGGTTGACACAACAGTAAACCAAATACTTTATCCATGATTAGGAATACAATATTTGAGCTGTTCAAAATATTTTATCTTTGCTCGCAATCTAGATATTCACACATATATGTGAGTTTTATGGATTTAAAAAACTAGACATTGTTTGATGGCAGGATCCACTAGTAACTAAAGGAGGAAGCTTGGTTCCTCTAGTCGGTTGGGATCATGAACACAAGGATCCATATGGGAATCTCTTAAAGTGGTTGATATTGTTATTGTCTTGTGATAGTTTGTGTCTTTAATGTCTTAATTAGGTTTGTATTGAACCATATCAAGGGAAAAAGGTGGAACATAATGGTGTAGACGTTGAGCTACTTGGTCAAATAGGTGTGCAATTGCCATGACCTAACCTAAAGAGTCTTAAAGATTATCCAATTTCATATTAGTAATAGTGATCAGCTTCTTTGTTTCCAGTATGATCATGTTTTGGGCAGAGGAGCTTCCAAAATGGTGTATGCTTCTACTATTTTACACCATTTATTATGCTTTTTGTTGCATTAAGAGAAGAGAGATATTGTTATGATTATATTTTTGTAATCAGATATAAAGCGTTTGACCAAGTGGATGGAATTGAAGTAGCTTGGAACCTTGTGAGCATTGAAGATGTGGTGCAGTTACCTTGGGTTGACCAACACAACAAGACTATTAACATGATCACTGAGTTTTTCAATTCTGGTAGTCTCAGCATGTATCGGAAGAAGCATAGGAAGGTTGCTAAAGCCTGATCTAACTAATTTTATATTATTGAAATTATTGTTAGACATTGGTAAAACTCTCTCTCTTAGCTTTATACAATTTAATGAGTACTCTTAACTTTTCACCATTGTTTAGCCATAGCTGCAAAAGCCGGAGATTTGTTAAGAATTCATTCGTATGTTGGAAACTTTATGATGAACAATCAGATGAGTATAAAGAAAGTTTTTTGCCTAGTGATGTGTTAGGTAGAGTTAGTATTGAAACATATTCGATTTTTGGTTGGGGAACGATTGTTGAACGTAAAGGAAAGTCGATTGGTGTTAATAGTATTGGAGCAAATGTACTGCAAATATACTTTATAAAGAGTTTGGTATTATAGTTGAAGATGTTGTTGTTGAGTCATTTATATAAAGTACTTATCAACATTGTCTGAATTAAAGTTGGAACAAGTTTCACATTTTGTTTTGTTGTAATTTAGACATAATCATATTTGATCATCCGAGTGTTTGTGGACAAGATTTAAAGAGTTTAAGTTCTTTTTATGATTTAGTATGAAATCAAGCATACTTGGATTCCATTTTTTATGTTGTTGAGAAAAATTCTCATTATATTTTATAAATCTTAGACCCTAAACTCTAAAATCATCAATCTTGACCAACATATTAATCTTTAAATATATTAAAACTCATAAATAAAACAATAAAAAAATTTATTTTTGTTTGAGACTTTAAACTTATAATACCATTTCTAATTTTTTGACCCTAAACTCTAAAATTTTAAATATTTCGCAACATGTTGATTCTTAAATATTTTGAAACCTTAAACCTAAAAAAGGAATAATTTGTGGATTATGTTTCTAATCACACTATTTTTATTACTTCTTTATAAATATTTTAAAAACCCAAAACGTCTTAGAGCATAAAACTATTCTATCTCATATATAATAACATAACATTTTGTAATTGCATTTTCTTAAAATCATAAAATATTTTGTGAACGAATCCTTGTACCTAAAACTAAGTCTTAGAGAATATGAACATATATGTTAGACTTAGACCCTAAAACTAATTTTTAGAGTATATGCACATATATGTTACATATATGTTATAGTATATAAAGAACATTATTTCATAATTTAAAAGAATTTGTATATATAAAAAATTTACTTTTGTTATTTTTAAAAATTACAATTATATATATATATATATATATGTATTCTAAACCCTATACCCTAAAGTCTTATAACCTAAATTTCTTGTAGTGTAAAATCTCATAATATGAAATTACTTCTTCAATTCTTGTGGTCGCTCTTAGATATAAGATTTAGTAATTGATCTTTGTACTTAAAACTAAGTCTTAGAGAATATGAACATATATGTTAGACTTAGACCCTAAAACTAAGTCTTAGAGTATATGAACATATATGTTATAGTATATAAATAACATTATTTTATAATTTAAAAAGAATTTGTATATATACAAAATTTATTTTTGTTATTTTTAAAAATTACATATATATATATATATATATTTGTTTTAAACCATAAACTCTATACCCTAAAGTCTTATACCCTAAATTTCTTGTAGTGTAAAATCTCATAATATGAAATTACTTCTTCAATTCTTGTGGTCGCTCTTAGATATAAGATTTAGTGATTGATTTTTGTACTTAAACCTAAGTCTTAGAGTATATGAACATATAAGTTATATTCTATAAAATCCTAAACCCTAAAAAACCAAAAATCCTAGACCATGCATATTTAGAGTATAAAAGTTCAAGGGTTAGAGTTATATAAAATAAAATTTATATAAAAGTTTCAAATTCATTAAGAAAATAAAACTATGTTTTACAAATTAATTTTTAAGTCTGAAAGTCTATTTATTTTAAACCAAACTAATCAGTTTTTAAATCATAAAACTCTAAAACACATTTTAATATTAAAATTTTCTTATTGGTCAATCCACAAAGACAAGGATTGCTCTTTCTATTATCATCAACTGTTGATCTTTTTAATCCAACAGTAGATATTCAGCCCTTCTATTTTTTTTCCTCCAAATTTATTTTTTCTTTCTTTCTAGTAAGTTTCCTCCCGAAAATAAACATAATAGTTCTCTCTTCTTCAAGTTATTCCATTTGATTATGAATTACATTAATGTTGCAATTCACAGAATGTGGAGAAATTTACTTTGATTTTAAGTAATGGAGTATAAGATGTATGGAAATACTATGAGTTCTGATGGATTGAAAGAGGCAATCATTCTTTAGCCAATTAGGTGTTGATGCTTGTGACCTCAAAACTAGAGTTTTTTTTTTTAATGGTGGTAAGTTGTGTTGGTTTGGACAATGAGCTTACCTTTAAGGCAAGTGATTATAGATAATCACTTAAACCAGCAAATGTAATCGGATGGACAACGTGGATTTTCGCTTTCTTGATTGAAACTCTCTACAAAACAGAGGAAAATGGTGTGATGTTGGAGTTTGGAAGTATTCAAGACATCCTAACTACTTTGGTGAGGTTAGTACTATTTAATCTATTATTATAAATGATAGATCCTGACCTTTCCTCGTGAATGGTGGGGAATATTTGTAGTTGCGTCACCTTTTCTTGAAGGTGCAGAGTATCTTGTAATATTGGGACCACTCTTTCTCACTTTGCTACTTCTATTTGTCAGTGGCATACCTTCATTTGAGGTTCGCTCTCTTTCTCTCGACTTTGACAATTTTTGAATCATATATGACTGAATGATTTAGATATGAATAGGCATCGACTGATAAAAAGCATGGCTATTTGGGAACGTACAGATTCTACAAGAAGACAACAAGGTTTTTTACTCGATATGAGAATTTACTACTTATATTTTTTGCTAGAGCCTTGAAGATGTGTTATATAGTATTAACTAATTTTGTTTCTTTCCTTGATTAATCTTTTATTCCTTTGATTCTGTTACCGAGAGTGGTGTATGGGAACTTACCAAGATGGTGCAAGAAAGTGTTTCTCTTTGAGTTTTCATTTTACAACTGTAATCTTCCTGAAGAAACCACTATTTTGTAAGTATTTCTATAACCCAGCTTCAGCTTTATGCATACTCAAACTGATCAATGAGAAAATATCAACATAGATTGTTAGCTTGACGATCATGTTCTCATTTTGCGCATTTGATATGGTTCTAATTTAGGTAAATACATTGACTGTTTTTTCTTGCATATTCAAACTGATTCTATTCTTGTAGTTTATGTTTATTTGATTCAGTTTGCATCTTTTAAAATTCATAATGCTCTTTAGTCTTGCTTAACCTTAGCCAAATCGTTTTGTTCTTGTTTGAATTGTCTTATTTTACTTGGGTGTTCTTGGTTTCCTTGGTCTTGGTTTATCTGACTCTGATGTTTTTCCTACATCAGATTTATTCAGACTCAACAAAAAGTTATTCTAAGGAGATAAGGTGGTTGGCATTTGGACTAGAAGGAGGATTTTGTTGGTTCAACATTGCCTATCCAAGAAACAGATAATAGAAAAAGTGAATATGTTGATGATGGTAGTATATATGTTAGGAATGATTATGAAATGTTATTGGTGGTAGATTAAAAGAGTATATCTAATGTTTGATAGGTTTTATTGTTTTGATTGGCTGAGGTTAGGTTTGTACTTACATTATGAAAATGTTATTCTTTTTGTAAACATGGAAATTTTTTATGGTTTAATATAATGAATTAATTTTTTAATTACAAATTCAATTGTATAATTATTATAATATTAGTTTTCGGGTCATTAAGAAAAATAATAACACAAATATTTCGTTATCTTTGTAAAACAAAATGCTATAGATGCAATTCAATTATAATAAAAATCAAGTGCTATAGAATGTAAGAAACTAAAGCTATTATTAAAAACTTTTAATAACAAATATACGACGTTATTATAAAAGTAAACAATTGCATCAAGGAAAATGCTATCATAAAGTAGTTAACAATAGCAGACATTATGTTCGCTATCTAAAGTGCCAAACCTACAATGACGGGTGCTGTGAGAGCGTTTAATTAACCGTTATGGTATCTTTCAATAGCATTTATCGACCGCTATGAAAAGACATGTTTCTTGTAGTGCAAGGAGTGGAGAAAATGGATAAATAAAGAGAAACAACTGCTAAAGTTCTTTAAAGGATTTTGTACACAAAACTTTGACTGTCCCGTTCATACCTTTTCGAGAAAAACTTGAAGAGATTCTTTCCAACAAAACAGACTTACAATGGGCGGTAAGCAGATCCTAAATACTTAGTTGATTTGTCAATTTCATAGTGTTTATCTGACTATACATTCTTTTGTAGGTTCTAGGTTTCGCTTTCCCATGTTTCGTTGAGCTAATAAAACTTCATTGTTACAACAAAGAGTTGATGCCTAGATTAGTAATTTCAATTGGAGGATTACAAAATTCTCTTAAAAAACAAGCTTCACTCTCTACATTACTAGAGTATATTAGAGAAGGTGATCTTAAAGAACAACAATCAAGAGAGCCGACGATGTGAATCACATGTGTAACTGTGAACGATGAAAGTGAATTGTGAACCATGTGCGTTAATTGTGAAAAGGGTTGACATCATTTTACCCCCCCCCCTCAAACTATATTTATCCAACCTTTTTTCTATAAACTTGTTAGCTCTTTATCTTCACACTTGAATTTATATCTTTAATCATCCAACCCCCTGAACAACTCGATCTCATCTTAAATCCACACATGCAATTATTAAGTCCTAAATGTGATTTAAACATAATATATTGCGGTTAGAAATTTCATTAGAGGGTCATACTACACAATCCTAAAACTGAACCAATTAAAAAGCGTCACTTGAAACGACACGACAAAGGCTAAGTCGTCGGAGACTTGTAACTCTGGCACCAACAGGTGCAACTCGGTGGATGGGAATTGTTCATTCTATGATAAATGTGAGAAATCAGCGGTTGACTCTGCCATGGTGAATGAAACGGTGTTGTTTGGCGAGTAGATGATGCTCGGTTTGATATAAAGTTAGTTCCATACAAGTTTTTCGCGAGTGGGGGATATTGAGAGAGGGATGAGGAGAGAGAAGATGTGAGATTGCGTATGATGATAGAGTCAAATAAAGGACGAGTTGTATTGGTGAGTTGGTACAAGATGACTCGTTTAACGGCATGGAGTTTGAGTTAGAGAAGGTCGAAGAAGGTGAGTGGGAGAGTGAGTGACTCGAACGAATCAGACGTTGAATGGGTGACTCGTGTGACGTCGATGATGTTAAGTGATGAATTCATCTCATTTGTTTTGTTGACTTTAATGAGATCAAATCAAGTTTGATTTTAATTGGTTTAGTTTGGGATGGTTTAATTCGATTCTCTAACACAATTTATAATCGCGATATATTAGTTTTTTAATTGCAATTAGGACTTAGTAATCGCAAATGTGGGTTAAAGATGAAATAGATTTGTTTGGGGGGGGGGGGCAGGTGGTGGGGGAAATAAAATTATGTGTGAAAAAAAATAACTTATAAANTAGCTAATAAGTGTGGAGGGGAGGGGGAAAGTTGGATGCATATAATTTGGGAGGTGAAATGATGACAACCCCTATGAAAATGATATATGAATCATGTATATTAACTGTGAATCATGTATGTAAACTGTGAACTTTGAAAGTGAATTATGAATCATTCATGTGACCTATGAATCATGACGTGAATGGTAAACTACATGTGAACGATGACTGATATACTTGAACTGTAAACCATAGAACTATGAATCATACATTATATATATAATTCACATGTCATGTCTTTGTTTCACGTATATAATTCACAATTCACGTGTATGATTCACATATGATATTTTTCTAATTATTCCATAAACTATTAAATAATTTTTAATATTAAAAAAATAAAGTAATTAATGTACTAAAATTCGTATGGGCATTTTAGGCAAAAAAATATACTCAAAGTTAAGTAAGCATCAAAATACTTATTTTTTAAATAAAAAAAAAAAATCAAGTACTCAATTCTCCAAATTATAAAGCATAAAGTATCTTATTTACTAAAAAATTCCTTTTAATTTTGGGTCAACTTGGCTGGGGACTAATGTAAAACTAAAAAAAAACAAAAATATTTGCTCAATTGTTACCTTGAGGTCTTCGATCATGATGTTTTTTTCCTTATCTATTATTGAAGTATCCATAATCTACATTGAGAAGTACAAAACTTGTTAAAAATGTATTTGAATTATTATTAATAAACTAAATACATAAATAAAACGCACAAATTAATAAATAAAACAAAAACATTTTTCGATTAAACCTTGGGTTATTCGTTCATGATGTTTTTTTCTTGTTTTTCAATGGTGTATCCATCATCAACATTAATTATGAAAAAAATTAATAAGAACGTATTAAAATCATATAAAAATATGAATACAAAACTAATAAATATATAAATATTAATAAAATAAATACATAAATAAAACATTAAACTCAATAAAAAAATATTGGAATTTTAAGATTGATTAAAAACAACAAAGGAAAAAAAATAAAATCATGTTGATTTTTCTTTGTTAATTGATGTTAGACATATTATCTATATAAAAAGTCAAAAATCAATTAAGATGAAGTTTAAATATAATATAAAAAATCCAGTTGAGGTTTAAATATAATTAAAAGCAAAATTCAGATTCAAATGTGTTAATCTACTAATTCTGAACTAATATCAATAATAAGAAATTAAAAATAATAGAATTCAATATAAAAAATGTCATTTCTAAGAACACGTACGAAAAATTTAGCAAATAGAAAAAAAAAAAAAGAAAACCGAGTAGAATGTGTTGTAATGGTATGTAGACTACCTTTTTATACATAGCAAAATGTTTGATTTTGATTAGGGTTTTATAGTTGAAAGATTTATTAGTTATGAATTAGAATATTGCATAAATATCTATAATTTTCCTTAAACATTTATCCAAATGTATGGGGCAAATCAAACTAAAGTAACAATAATATCTTCCATATGATTCCACATTTACGAAAATAAAAAAATCAAATAGGTGAATTTTTTATGTTTAAAATGGAATGTAATAGAATTGAACCCAAGACGAGAAAATTTAGTTATAAAAACTAGGTAGAATATACAAATACAAAGGATCCACACATTTTTAAAACCGAGTAAACCAAATCGTTTTAAAAACTCGGGTCGTAAATGGATTTCTATTAAATTTGTTTTCTTCAAAAAGATTATCCGCGAATCAAACTCAAAAACATAAAGAATTTTTTTTAAAAAAAATGGGTTACAAGATCTACGCGTTATTTAATTAAATTCTACTAGAATTTAACCTAATGAAATTGTTTTTGTGTTTATTATAAAATTTAGTCTAATGACATTTTCTATTAATATATTTTTGACTTTTTCATATTTATACTTCTTCTTTAATAGTAAAGATTGAGTAGTGACTACTTTGTCTTTCTAATTAGTAATCTTATATATTAAATACGAAGTCATTCTGCTTATTTGTCGCGACCGTGTTCACCCTCAGACCTGAAAAGACGTATATGGGTTTAATGAATCTTATGTATTACGAGTTATGCCATTATTTTGTACGCGTGTCGGTATGACTGTGCAATTATTTTTTATGCGTGTCGGTGTGACTGTGCAATTTGTGTATTTTTTTTTAAATGTCGAAATTTTATTTATTGTTATTGGTTGTAATTCTCCATGTATATATTTAATTTTATTATTATGTTAATATAATTTATAATGTATATATTTTCGTTGATTTATATATTATCATTAATTTTATATATGTTAATATAATATCTTAACTACTAATAAACTATAAGATTTTTCTAGAATATTCTATTTGAAACCTATAAATAGACTTCTCTTTTCTTCATAAAATCATCCATCGAGTCTGCGATTATTTTAAGATTTTATTTCTTTGTTATTATGCGATTTTTTTTATTCGTATATTTTTATTTTTGTACGTCTGTTTTTATCGTTTTTATCGTATTGTTGTTATGAATCGTCATAAACGTAACGATTTCGTTACCAATACAAAAAACAAATAGAGAATTTGATCCTGTCAATATGATCGTTAGAGGTCTATTTTTTTATATGTTTTTAGTATTGTGTTACATATCGTTTTGTTTGTGATTATGATGATCAACCGTATGATTTATAAATTTTTTTGTTATTTGTATTTTATTTTATAGTAATTATAAATATGTTGAAATTGTTTTCTTTTTATGAATTATATGTACTATTCAGATTTTTATTGTATTATATTCAATTTTTGTTTAATATTGTCTTTTTTATTTGATGATATAGGTTACTATGGTTGAGTTAATTGGAGAACGTGAAGAATGTGTATTAGACAGGTCTTTTAATCGATTGTTGGTGTTTGATTTTAGCATCATAACCAGTTAATTTTTTTAACTTCATTGTCTTTTATATGGGTAGATTTATATATTGTATGCATATTATTTAATATTTTGATTTATATTTATATTAATTTTTGACTGTTTTTTATGTTTGTTTTTATCGTATTCAAATTATATAATTTTATGTAATTATTTTAATAGTTCTTACGTATTTTTTTATTGTTATATTTGTTATTATTTTATATCTTATTTTATTATAGTTTTTATTTTATTTATATTATTAATTTGTATGTATTATTTTATAGCTCTGATATCACATATTTTAGGTGATCATGTTGTTGATATTTGTGTTATTCGTTTTCCGGTTTTAGGTGAAATTGTTGATAGTGAAAATAGTCATCTAATTGTTATAAATATTTGTAGTTAATAATAGATTTTGTGTATAAAATCAATATTGTTGATGATAATATAACTTTAATATATTAAATTATAATCTTTTGGCATTTGTTTTGTTTGTAGGTCCACAATTGGGGTTTTGTGTGATTCGTTTGCCAATAATTATATTATTCAGTCTTTAGAAATCGATAAAATTGTTTGTATTGATGGTAATTATTATTCAATTTATTGATAATTAATTTATTTCATATGTTATTTTGTATATTATCTTAACATGATTATTATAATATTGTTCTTTATATTGTTTTTTATAGATGTCCTAAATCTAAAGAGGTAAAAATATAAAGAGGCTAGGCAACGTCAAATGTTGATTTTAAAGGAAAAAAAGCAGCTCATTTTATGAATAAAACAAGTAAGTGTATCATATTTTTATTTTCAGGTTATGTATATGTGTATATTGTAATTGTATACAAATTTTTGTGTTATTAGTTATAATTTATGTATGTACAATTTATGTGTTATTGTTAGTTCGTATTTATGTATTTGATTATTAGTTTTAAAATTATTTATAATTATGGAAATTAATAGTCAAAATTATTAATTATTTATATTATATGTTATTTTATATATTTTCTTGATATGATTATTAAAATATTGTTATTATTCGTTGTCATATGTTCTATGTAGGTTCGTCATCGGGATTATCAAGGAATATTGTATCAGAATCTTTTATTGATCGGTTTTATGTGTTGGGTGATAATATTGGTATTTAATATTGTAAATTATTAATATAATATTGTTAGTTAATTAAATTATTTAATATTATTAATATAATTTTTATTTTTACTTATTTAGGTTCATCTCCTGCGTCTTCAATGTTTAGATTATATATTTGTCAAACGAAATAATATCGTTTTTAATTTTTTAATTTTTGTGATTCTTTTTAATTTATTTTTAATTCTTATATTTTATCGTATTAATATATGATATTTATATAAATATATTTTCTTAAGTGATATGATATGATTTCTCAAAAAATGTACATGGTTTATTAGTTTTGTTTATTTGCTATATTTACGTTAAAAGGTCTATGATGGGTCAGCTCGCAGAATCCGTCTTTTGATTGATATGTAACTTTTTATCTAATTATGTTTCATGATAGTCCGAGTTGGACTTAAACTGTGATTGTAATTCTCTATCTAAAATTAGAAACAAAAAAAAATGCTACGAGTCGATTCTAGATTTAAAGAAACATTATATATAGATCTTTAGTTTACTCGAATTACTATTAGAGCTTTCAAGAGCATTTTGAATCAACTAAATAATAAATTATTTGTACTTATATTAACATTGAAGAGTTATTTTTCGTTTGTATTAGTTATTGTAAACATAATCTCATGTAACATCTTTTGATACTTTTTAGTACAATGAAAGTCTCTTAACTTTTGCATTTAATCAATCATTTTAGTTCTTTAAATTTGTTTGGCATAATCAAATATGTTTCATAATTTGGATTATGCGATTTAACCTATCATGAAGATTAACGAGTGATAATTTTTATTTATTGGTTGATGAGAATAACATTGTTTTGGATACATATCTTATTTTTAATATTAAAACATCACAACATGAGCATGCATTGATCAGATACTTATTCATCTGATTCAGTGGAATTTGCGGTTCCATCACTTGAAACCTCAGCATCCGAGAATTTTCCGAACATACGTCTAGCTAATTTGGGTAATTCTTCCGCATCAGAGTTTGAAGATGATCTTGTTGATTCTACAACGTCTTCAGGATCATCTGAATCTTCTGGTGTTCTTAGTTCTGGATTCTCTATATAATAAGCTTCTCTCATTATTTGGTCCAGCCATTTGAAATCGTTCACGTTTACTTGGTCACTGATTTCGGTTCTTAGTCCGCTATGATACACCAGGATGAGTTCTTTTTCGATATTGTTGTAGATATCGTATATCCATGGGTTGACACGCCATTTGTGGTTATAATCGTCAACTTATGTTGCCTTGCTTTATCATATTTGACATGTTGTTGTATATTTCATTAATGGTTAGTTTGTATAACTTTAGAAATATGGACGTATCAACATTAATCGGTTATATAAATACGTTTATTATGTATATTTAATTAGTCCGTTAAATGTTTATTAGATTAAACATGTATAATTATAATAAAAATATTAATGTACATTTTTAAACATTATTTATGGTTTTAATGTAGCATTTATTTTAATTGGTATCTAAGTATATACAATAATAATCAAAAGTTATGTTTAACTATATATGAGATATTAATGTTGTTTTGTTTTTTTTTTTTTTTGAAATTATGATTCGCATGCTAAATATATTCTTAAAAATATATTTTAAAATTTTAAAATATATGATATAAAATACGTATATTTTTATTTAAACTTATATATGTTTAATTTGTATATATTTATGAGTATTTATTGTTACACTAACTTGAATATATATATATATATATATATATATATATAAAAATTTGATTCATGTATATATAAATGTGATTCATACCTTGATGAGTATTTGGACTTGATATATTTGAAGCTTTATATGGATGTTTTGAGTATAAAAATTTCTCTCTCTTTTTTTTATTTTGAATCGTAGATATGAGTTGTATGATGTGTGTTGGATGTTGGGTATTTATATTGTGATATTATTTGTAGATGTGCATGCATAATGAATTCACAAGAATATATATTGTTTTTGTCTTATCTTCATTTTGACTCTATATTATATTTTATTATCATATTATTCACGAGATTATGTACTATTTTTGTTTTTGACTAATGTTGTTTTCGTAAATTTATAATTTGGTTTTTTAATTTTTTAGTGATATTTAATTAATTTATATTATGTCCTACTATATTTAAATATATTGGTAGATACAATACCACATCATAATATATTCATAATTTGAGATATAATCAAAATTTATATCTAAATCTACTAATTAATAGATTCCATATACAAAAACCTATCACAATATGTATTAATATATAATTATTTTTAAATTATGATATATATATATATACAACATATATATCGGACTTATTGTTTTATCTAGATAAACTTATTGAAATTATCTATTGATTTTGTATAACTATATTGCATATTATCTAATTTTATGCGATATATATTCAAACATTTATTCAATATAATTATATATATTATATAATATATTGCGATAATATCATAACATAATATATTCACAATTTGAGATAATATCATAATTTATATCCAAATCTATTTATTAATGGATTTCATATAAAAAAAATTTACCACACTATATTGTTCACGAGCATTGTTAAACATTTCTCAAATCAATCTAACACTCTCTCCAATGTATATGTCTAATATTGCACTTCGCACAACCTAGACATACTTGGAAAAATAAAAAATAACTTTTTAAATCAAATAAGAGGTAACAAAACTGACACGAAAGCATATTCAACAAAATCAAAATTTTAA